>RJWT010009418.1:0-25166 GCA_004365215.1 Cuniculus paca | reverse complement strand
AACAGTGCTCCCAGTAGCATCCCAGAGACAGTAACATCCAGGACACTAGCAGTTACACGATGAGCTATTGCTTTATCAGTCACTTAGAAAAATAGCCAAACCACTGTCCAAGCATCCTATAGTCATTTAAAGTATATCCTCATTTCAGGGACATGCCGGATGTGTATCCTAAAACTCATGAAATACACTTATTTTTGAAAGCCTTGCGAAGGGAGTGACATTCGAGCTTTCTCAGGGGACAAAGTTAGAGTATTGTGCCTAGGTCATGTAGGATAAACATTTCATGTTTCTCTTGTTCCAGTACTTAGGGTTTCTTCTTATACATTATTCCTGGGAAGTTTTGGCAACTCTAATGTCCTAGTCCATTTTTCTGTTGTGTAACAAAATACCAGAGGCTGGCTTCTTTAAAAAGAAAAAAAAAGTCAATTTGGCTCATGTTTCTGGTAGCTAGGAAGACCAAACAGCTAGTTCTCCATGAAGGCCTTTTGGCGGGTGGTAGTATGTGGCAGGGACACATGGTGGAGAGCGCTCAGGTGGTAAGAAGGGAATTAGGAGGACAGGGAGGGGCCAGGTTCTCTCTGCGACAACAGCTTGCTCTCATGGGACCTGACCCATGCCTGGGATATCTAACCAACTCCACCAGACCAGCATTAATCCCTTCTTGAGGATGCTCAAGAGCCAGGCACCTCCCATCCGTCCCTGCCTCTAAAATGCTCCTCTCAGCTCCCCACACTGTTGTTGCATTGGAGACTGAACTTCCAGCACATGGGCCTGCGTACTGGGACCACTGCTTCAGCTGTTTCCTGCTGGCTGCTGCTGAGTTCAGGCTGTAGTCATCCAAGTAACAAAACAATCAGAATGTTCCTGTGTGAATCCGCACTCTGAATGTAGAATCTGTGGTGTGTGTTCTCACATTCATTGGCAGATTCAGTCTGATACAGAAATGATCTCTCTTTGACCTAGTGCCCTTATACATATTTGCTAGATATTTTGTAAGTATTTTTAGCACACAAGCATTTTCCTGGGTCAGACTTCGTGTCTACCCCTGGGACATACCGGAGTCTGACTGTTGTTCCAGATTGAAGAAAATGAAGAATGGTAGGAATACTGAGGCGCTTCGGCGCCTGTGCCAGTGGCCTGGGGGAGGTTCCTGAGTCTTGAGCAAGGTCAGCACAGCCTCTTCAGACAGAACAGCAGCAGGGTCTGCAGCAAGTAAAGTGAATTCCACCGGAGTGGGGAGGTTTACCTGCACCCCAATTCTCAGGGTCCCGTTTCTACGTAAGAGGCATGGTGAGGTTATGCATTAAGTCAGCACTGTAATGTGACAACTGTGAGACCCAACTTTTGGCTTTCTCAACACTTCAGCTACAAACAAGAGATCCCTCGAGTGCAGTCTTAGAAAGATGCTGGTTTTCATTCTGTACTTAGATCAGAGGATTTAGGAATTTGAGGTCTCTGTCTCTCCATGACTGGGGGCTGAATGCAAGGGCACTCTACCACTGAATGACATCCTCAGCCCTTTTTCTTTTTTTAAGATTTTGAGACAAGGTCTTGTAAAGTTGTCCAAGCTGGGTTCATGCTTGGGTCCTGCTGCCTCAGCCTCCCAAGTAGCTGAGGTTGCAGGTGTGCACCATCATGCCTGGCTGTTTCCCTCCTTCTTTGGTTAAGCCAGTAATTTTATTGAGTAGTGGCTCATCTTCCTGAGGGAACTTTGGGCAACAGCTGGAGACATTTTTAGCTATCCCAGCTGAGAAAGATTATGTGTATATGTTACTTGTATATAGTGGAGAGAGGCAAGAGATGTTGCGGGACGCCTTGTAATGCATACAATGACTTCCTATAACAGAGAAGACCCCATTCCAAAATGTCAGTAGTTCCAGAGTGGAGAAACCCTGTCTTCAGCTCATCACCACAGTAAAAAGTACCCATCCCTATCTTCATCCCTTGAATTCCCTAATTCCCCAGCCATGCTGATATCTCACCTCCCTCAGCAATCTAGTACCTCTTGACAACCCACCATGTGGGTATCAATTATAAGAAGCACCATTACTTTATCACCTACAATAAGGGAAAACCCAGCTGGGTGTGGTAGCACACCTATAATCCCAGTGCTCTGGGGGCACTGAGGCAGGAGGATCAGGAGTTCAAACCCAGCTTCGGCAACTTAGTAAGACTGTGTGTCAAAATAAAAAAAAATTTAAAAGGTTGGGAATGTATCTTGGTGTGAAGACCATGGATCCAATTCCTTGTTGCTGCAAAACAAACAAACAGCAAAGAAGGGGGCAGGAGGATCCCTGGCAAACCATAGCTGGATACTAGAATCCTGTTCCCTGAGTAGAGTTTTGACTGCCTTTGGCCCCAGCGAGGCCTCCTCTCTAATCCTGGAAACCCTGCTACCCACAACTGCTTGATATGTTTCTACTTCTTAGTAACAAAATTCTTTATGTTAGACACTGGGACACTGCCCCCACTAATGTGTTCCTCTCCATCCACCATCTCTTCCCTCCCTAGCTGGCAGGAGAGTACCCAGTGCATGGTGCTTGTGCTCGCCATGGGGAGGCTGGCACGGTTAACCTCTAATAGGGCACTTGCTGCTGCCATCAGTCTCATGGGGTGAACGGTTGCCCAGACAGAAGTGTGTAGATGCCAGCCGGCTGCAGAGAGTGGCTTGGGGTGGCAACATCCTGTCTCACCATGGTCTCCCATCTGCTGTCGGTGGAAAACCAGGAATCAAAACTGCCAGACTCTCTTTAACCCCACTTGTTGCATAAGGAAGCAGTTGATGCCCTGACTCCACCCTCCATTCATTCCCAGCATCCATAGTGGCCCACAGGTGGGCATTGCCTGGTTATCTTTGTGGCTTTTTTTTTTTTTAAAGACAGGGTTTCACCATGTAGTCCAGACTGGCCTAGCCTGAGCTCAGTATGTGGTCCAGGCTAGCCTCCAACGCACAGCAGGCCTTCTCCTGCCTCAGCCTCCTGAGTGCTGGGATTACAGGCATGCATTACCACACCTAGCCTATCTCCATGATTTCTGATGAGACTGCTCATAGTCTTCCCACTTGCAGACTCTCTCCCTCTGATCACCAGGAACCACAAAGCAGCAAGCAAGCTTGTGTTTCTCAGTCTGTACACCTTCCTTTCTTGAGCTTCAGCGATGACTTCTGTTTACAGCTAGAATAAAATTTAAAATCCTTATTAAGCCTCAGAACTTAATGTCTCATTTTACCTACAATACATTTTTTTGTTTGTTTTTTGTTTTTTGTTTCTGTTTTTGTGAGACAGGCTTTTGCTGTGTAGTCCAGGCTGACTTTGAACTTGAATCTGTGATCCCCTTGCCTCAGACTCTTGAGTGCTGAGAGTAGGGGTATACCCCATCAAGCCTGGCTTAGATAGGATTTTTTTATTTTTTGGTGGTACTGGAGATTGAACTCAGGGCCTTTGTGGTGAGCCACAGCCCTTGTGCTTTTTATTTTTTATTTTGACACAGGGTCTTATTAACTTGCTAAGTTGCTGAGTTACCCAGACTGGGCCCAAACTTGGCATCCTCCTACTTTTAGCCTCCCAAGTACTGGGGGTTACAGGAATGTACCTCTAGGCTTGGCTGTTGCATATGCTTTTTAAGAGACCCCTTCTGTTACTCTCAAAAACGTTTGGTTTAAACCAGAGGTTCCCTACATGGAAGTTCCTGCATTTCTGAGCCACCCTTTACCTTCCTGGCTACATTTCACACATGCGTATCTTCCCGGGGTCCCTGGACCTATCTTGGGGCCTTTGCAGCTGCTGTTCCCTCTGTCAGAGGACTGTCTGCCCACCCTGTGGCATTCACTTGTCTTCCTCGGGCCTTAGCTTAACAGTCATTGCAGGGCTACCTTTCCTTCCCTCTCTCTCCCCTGCCCTCTGCTCATTTCCTTGTTCACTTTCTCCCTGTAGTCACCAAAACCTGTCAGCTAGTTGTTCTGTGTTTTCCACCATTGTCTCTGCAGGGTCCAACATAAAAGACTCGTCATACAAAAGTGCTCTCATTGAATCTCGTTAAACCAATAGAAGTCCTGCCTTCCCTGGTGTCTCTCCCAAGGGGAAGCCCCCATGCTGCAGAGAGCCCAGGGACTCTGCTCTTCTCCCAGTAGCACGGCCCACATGGCACTGAAACCGTCATTTGTGTGACTCCAGTGTATCACAGTTTCCCTTGCTGCTTGTAACTTCCCTGGGAAAGGTCACTGGGCACCCGCTCATCCTGCAGCAGGGCTAGGCCAGCTCAGCAAGCAGCAGCCCATGGTGTCTCTGGGCTGCTTTGCCTCAGGCACCACAGAGACGGGGAGCTGTGGACAGACTTGAGAGACCGCATGTGGGTCGATGGAGAGGACAGGGACCCCTGCAGATTCCATGTGGCCGCCTCAGCTGGCCTTGCCCTCCCCTTCTGTGGAACTCCTCTCCCCTGTGTCCCTCTTGGCCTCCCTCCTGGAGGGTCTGGAACTCCAGAAAACTCAGGGCTCAAGAGGGACCCAGGCCTTCGGCAAGGCACATGTAGGGATGGGAGCGGGAACAAAGTGGGAGAGAAACTCCGCCTGATAGCCTGACTTGGCCCTGTGTCATCTTTGTCACCAGCAGTTCACCCTAGCAACCCAGTTGCCTCAACACAGACAACTGTGAAAACTGGGACATCTCCTGCATCCTCAAGCCAGTCAGGCTCGCTTTCAGCTCACACTTCTCCCAAAGCGACTTCCGCAGTGGAGCCCTCAAGAGTAACAAAGTCAAACCAAGTCCCGGGCATCAGCTCTGCAAAACCCAGCGACTCAGATCTGCAAAGCGTCTCTGTGACTGACTCTCTTGCCTCCAGTAACACACATGCTCCAACTACCGTGAGCCTACCGAGTAGGAGCCCTGGCCATTCCACCACCACTGCCACCTCTGCCAGGTCTGAGAGCACAAGCAACACGAATGACAACAACGTGGCTACCACACAACCCATGTCCACTTCAGAAAGCCAAAAAAAAGCCTCTGGAACTCTAGAGCCACCCCTGGAGACCATAGCATCCACTACTGGTCCTGCTCCTTCATTGCTCAGTACAGGAAGCTCTAAGCCACCGGCTGCTACTACTACTGTGACCTCAGGGATCCCTCCTCAGAGACAGGACCGCTTTACCACACTTGCCAGTAGTTCCAGCCCTGTGCCTGATTCTAGTCGCATGACCACAGCCCAGGGGATGCTCACCTCTCCAAGTAAGTAAGACCTTGGTGGTTTTCTTTTTATTTTTGTTTTTCCAAGCAAGAAGAAACTCTTCAGGGCTCTCCTCACCCCACTGAAACTCTCCAATCAGCTAGAAATGAAGGTATAAATGACGGTGAAACATCCGGTATCTTTCACCTTCATTCAGACCTGGTTTCGTATTTCAGGGTTGAGCAGAGGCCAACAGTGCACATATTCTGATGAGAGTTCCATGTTTCATCCTGCCCAGGCGGGCACATAATCAAGTTAGCAGTCTTAGCCACAGGCAAGACTGCATGGTGATATGGGCAGGGTGTTAGAAGGTTCTGGAACAGTGTTTCTCAGACCCGTTTGATGGCAGCCTACCATAAGAAGCACAGAAACTTGAACGTTCTGTTATAATCCAAAAAGCACACGTAATATGCATCAGTGAAGCAAAGTTTGACCAAATGGGACTCACTATATGTTATATATTCTGATATTTTCTTTTCTGTTCCATTCCCTTTTACTTATTTTTTGAAGTGCTGGTCTTAGTCTAGTAAATTAAATTCAAGTTCTACTGATGGATCGTGAGCCTCAAAATCCTGATCCACCCCAAGATCTGCTGAACCAGAATTTTGGGTGTGAGCCTGAGACTGTGCATTTCCAGAAGCTCAGGTGACATGGAAGCATCCTGAAAGAGCTCACAGCCTGCCACAGAGGGCGACAGTGGTCATGTCCTGCAGGAGGAGCGGGTCTCTGAGGTGGATGAGTCTGTGTTCAAATCCCCCTCTGCCAACCATTGGCACATGCCCTCAGGCAAATCATTAAGCCCCTCTAAGCCTCAGTCTCTCTGTTTATAAAATGGGGATAATGATGGCCCCTTCCTCTAGGAAAGCATCCTGGACACCACATATTGTAAGTGCTTGGTAAATGTTAGCTGTGCCCAGGGATACCATTGTTGTGACATCTTTGGTTTGGTTCTTAGTCTAGCTCGTCCAGTCTGACCTGTCCTGTAAAATGGCACTTCATCGTTTCTGTCTCTTCATCCTAACAGCCTGCTCGGTGGCTCCAGCCTCCATGAGTTCTGAAGCCAGAAGAGACTGTCCTGTCCTCTGCAGGGTATGACTCCCTTCGCTCACAGCCTCTGCTTCCCCTATTACAGAAACAGTGGATGTGCCAGCTGGGACTCTGCAGACCTCCAGCATGCGGCCAACCAGCCAGGTGCCGGCCAGCCCCACGCTGGGCAGCCCGGTGACTCCCAGCTCTTCACACTCTTCCACTGTGCCACAACAGCCGATGGACTCCGCAGCAAGAACCGTGGCTGTGCCCGGCGTCAGGGGACCCACAAGCCTCAGCACTGTTTCGGCTTCCTCAAGCCCCAGCACACACGCTCCTTGCCGGAGTTTTGGGAATAAGATGGTAATTCCATGATGGGTAGGATGAAAAAAAGAGCCCAAATTTAAAGAAAAGTATTTCTGTTATCCCCCACCCCCAACTCAGATTTCCTCCTGGGCTGGAAGAGATTTTGTCCGTTTGTGTGTCACTCTGCCTGTCCCCTTCTCTCCTCCAAAGCTGCTTAGACAACTGGGTCACCAAGGACATACCTGGTCTGAAGTGGCCCCCAGCTTGCCACAAATTCTTCCTTTCTGTCACCCGCCCAGGGGAGAGTAGTCAAAGACCCTCCAGCTTGCCTGAGGCTCTGTGCTGTGGCTTCTTCCAGGTACGTTGTGAGTCTCTCAAGGAGCCGATCGACAAGCTGCTCGTCTTGAACTTGACAAGCAAAGGAACCAGCCTGGAAGCCAACCTGGGAAGCAACCACTGCGTGAGTCCTGTGGACATTGCTCACTAGCACTCTGGCCCCACCCACGCAGGTCCCCAGCCTCACAGGCCTCCAGGCGAAGGGAGGCCAAGGGTACCACAGCGCTCCTGAAGGGAACCGAGGTGTGAGTTTGCGTGGCAGTTGGCTCTTTCCCATCTCACAGAGCAGCAAGCCAACCTGTAAGTGAGGGCCTACCAACAGGACTGCTGGGGGCCAGGACGAGGACCCAGGTCGCCTCAGCTTTCACAGTGGTGTGAGGTGCAAGAGAGCCTGATCCTGATTCCTCTTTGCCTCCAGCTCTAGGTGTGACTTCACTAAGTCAGTCTCTGAACATGAGTTTTTTTCAGAAAATGAGCGTGACCCAAAGGCTCTGTGGCCTGGACAGGAGATAATAGCCCACCCCAGCCCCCACCCATTGAACATGAGGGAACCACCACCCGTGGTCATTCCTCGTCTGTGGGTGGGGTGTGTGTACATTTTGTATGAGAAAGGATGTGTGTAGCAGCACCTGCAGGTTTCTCAGACTCCAGCATCCCCTGGGTCTGGGATGTGCAGCTCTTAGTCAAGAGCCTTTGAGCTGTGGGTGAGTGCAGGCGGTCTCTGGCTTGCTGCTGCCCTCTCCTGGCCAGCACGTAGTTTTACAACCACTCCCGGGAAACTAGAACAACAGGATTTGGTTTCTGTAGGTTGGAGAACTCACAACACTTTAATGCAGCCTGTATTTGTCATTGTTTTCTCTTGGGCATTCATTTTGCTGTTATCTCCCAAGTGACACTTCCAGAAACATACACCTGCCTAAAAGAGTTTTGAAAGGGAGCAGTGTCTTCCAGGAGAAGAGATTTTAGGGACAAAGTGGGAATGGCCTTGATTGAC
This sequence comes from Cuniculus paca, assembly GCA_004365215.1. Lineage (NCBI taxonomy): Eukaryota > Metazoa > Chordata > Mammalia > Rodentia > Cuniculidae > Cuniculus > Cuniculus paca. The sequence continues at coordinate 17,284 of RJWT010009418.1, read as the reverse complement.
CTTGGGGACAGTCTTTTGGCTATAGTTGCCTAGCTGTGTACTGTTTGAGAGAAGCACTTTTCTTGAAGAGAAAGATGGAAAGCATTGGGTTGCTCCTGTTAGGGTGGAGTGTCACAAAGCCTGAGGAAGTCATAGGTGAAGCCCAGGCACGCTACCATGTTCATCCTGCGTACATAGGGAAGGGGTGAACAATATTCAGTGAATGTTCAATTTTTCTAAATTATTACAGTAGGAAGCAATTTTGTCATTAATCTCCCTTAAAAATACTCCCGCTTGCTTTAAACACACTTATCCTGTTGTTCTTGCCACGTCTGAAGCAGTTCAGGAAGTCTTTTCATGAGTATCTTAATTACATGTGATCAGATATACAGTGAGTGCTGCTACCGAGTGACACCGGTGAAAAGTCAGGCTCCTAAACACATAACAGTGTCCTCATGCACTTGGTTGACTGGGTCTGGCACACTGTAACCTCTGCCTCTTCCCAGAGTCGAAACCACTATGAGAGGTAAGCATTTGGAATCCATCGAGGTCATTGAGGCAGCCATTAGCAAGACAACACAACAGAAGATATCCATGGAGAAGATTTCTAGAACTGCTTCAGAAAGTGGCAAGAATGATGGGAAAAGTGTGTTCAAAGGCAGGAGGGGTGGGATTAATGGCAGTGTATCTTCTACTATAATAAAATTTTAAAAATTTGAACCTTCACATTTTGTCATTGTAGTGCATATAAAGCAATCCCTGCGCATTTTCAGGATCCCTATTTTGCTCTGTGCAGTGGTGCTTGACCTTCCCTGCCAGTCTGATTGTGGCCTCATTGTCCTAGCCTAGCGAGGGGCAGAGGGTTATTCTGCTGGGAGCTGTGGTCCCCCATTCCTGAGGTCTGTGTGCTATGCAGCTCAAGAGAGTGTTGGATCCCCCTAACTCCTACCCCCCACTCACTGGTAAGGAGCTGTGCAGTCCTGGGGAGACTCAGGACAGGACACCAACTCCTGATCTGCAGAGAACTTGGAGGGAGGAAAGTGGCACTAGAGGGAAGGGCACTATGCACCGTAGGCAAGATAAAAGCTGAGGGGCATGGGGAAGGGCTGGAAGGTGCAGAGAGAGCCAGCCAGGACTGGCCCAGGACAAACTTGACTCCTGGCAGGGCGGGGCACGGCACGTGCAGAGTGTGGAGGGGGGAAGTAAGCAAGAGAGCTTCCTAGGCCTGGGCTGCTGTCAGGACTCCTCAGGAATCATCTGTGTTCTCTTCACGATAGAATGAGAATCTCCTTGATGAGAAGCTGGTCACAGTGCTGTGCCGAGCAGTCAAAGACAACTTCAACCCTAGTCAAGATAATTGCACTGTACTGCTAGGACCTGTTCCCAATAACCACGCAGTGGCCGTCAAACACATCAGCATTCTGAGTGAGTTTGGGACAGGAGGCCCACACTTATGTGGGTGGGAAGAGGTAGGCAAGTGCCTGCCACCTCACTGGAGGATTGGACAGGTGATGCCATCCTAGGTCCTAAGCAGGGTCAAGCCATGTGCTTCCCAAGGGCCACTGAAGAGAGGGTGAATTGTAAGTATATCCTCCTCCGGGGGCCCACCTCCAGCTTCATGTCACTCTGAGCGAGGCTCTGGAGGTACAGCTCTCCCTCTTTCCCACAGCAAACCTTCTTCCCTCCGATGTGTATGAATCACTGAAGGACCAATGGGATAAACTAGAAGAGGTAAATGGGCCCCACTGCGTGCTGGGAGGAGCGGGTCAGGAGCCTCTACTGGAAGCCCATTGTCCCCTGCCTATGAAAGAGCCCTTGGGCCACCAAGAGTGGGGTAGTGGCAACAGACCCCATGTGGAATAACTCACAAATGAATGGGAGCTTGAGGACCAGCCTGCATTTTCAACATCTAACTTCTCCTTTCTGGCCAGTTGGGAGTCAGTGACATGAGGCTTGGGAATGATGGCCCACCAGAAATGACCGAGGACCGCTACAGCATGCCCCTCATCATCACCATTGTCTGCATGGCATCCTTCTTGCTTCTTGTTGCAGCCCTCTATGGCTGCTGCCACCAGCGCTTCTCTCAGAGGAAGGATCAGGTGGGCTCTTCCTGCTCCAGCTGGGGCCGCAGTCATTGTGTCACTCTGTAGTACATCAGGGCAAAGTGGGTGGATTGGGGCCTTTCTGGCAGGCAGAACCAGCCTGTCACTTCTCTACTGCTAGGACAAAAATACCTGGCATACACAATTTAAAGGAGAAGAGGTTTAGTAGTTTGGCTCAGGTTTCAGAGGTTTTAGTCCATGGTTGGCTGGCTCCAAGGCAGAAACAGGACGGTAGAAGGGCAGGGTAGAGCAAAGCTGTTCAACTCATGGCAGCCTGGAAGCCAGAAAGGAAGAGCCACAGAGAGATGCACCCTTTGAAGGCATACTGCATGACCTCCTTCCTCCAGCCAAGCCCTGTCTCCTAGTAGCCCATTCAGCTGTGAACTTGTCAGTGGGCTAATTCATTAAGTTAGTGCCTTCCCAATCCAGTCACCTTCCAGAAGCCCCACCTGTGAACACATGAACATTTTGGGAACGTTTTTGATCCAAACCACCAACACCCCTTTTTTGGCAGCTACCTGCTGCCTGGGTCATCAAAGAGGATATATTTTTAGAGGAAAGAACAGGATTTTGGAGCAGAAAGACAGGCCTTAAGCCCTGGCACTGCCTTTGTTCTTTGAGTGACCTTGAGTGTGTCATAAATCTCTGAGCTTCTTACCTGCACAAAGGGGATAATGGTCACCTTGCAGAGCTTCCCTGGAAAGCCCTGGATACAAATGGCCGTGTGTGTGCCTGTCTAATTGAAACCTTTCACCTGCCTTACTAGAACTCCCATCTTGACAGTTCCACCCAGATCCCTGGTTCTCAACCCTGGCTGCGCACTAGCAGGAGCTGTAAGGACATTCCCATGCCTAGCTTCCTCACACGCCAACGGGAACCCGATCTCTGGATCAGTGTATGTGTTAAAAGCCCTCAGGTGATCCTAACATGCAAGCAAAGTTTGAATCTCAGGGAATGTCCGATGGGTGCTGCCTCCAGCAGGAACAGCCATGGGGACCACCATTCTTACCTTGCCCAGACTTGGAGAGGTCCTCAGTAACCCAACTTGAGTGATGTCATTTTCTCATAAATCTTGCCCATTCTCATACTATGGAGTGAGTTAGGAGCCTGTAAAGGCTTTAGAAAAGGAATGGAGGAGAAAGGAAAGGGTTGAGAGGGCTTGCGAGAACGAAGTCCATCTTCACAGATGGCACAGATGGGTAAATGTGAGACCAGTTGGGAATTTTAGGATGAGGGGCAAGTCATTGTATGAGGTAGGCAGGCCAGTAGTCAGTGGGCTCCAGGAGCAGCCAACCCCACACCTGAACAATAAGTGTTTGCTTATCGTTAGATAAATTGGGACCCCTGGGTTGAAAGGGGCACTATATATTAACATTGAGACAGTATTTTGTGTTGTATTAAGACTTTAAGGCTCACAACCCTCCAAAATTACCTTTTTTCCCTTGATCATTTTCCTCAATCTAGCAAAGACTTACTGAGGAGCTCCAGACAGTGGAAAATGGTTACCATGACAACCCAACCCTGGAAGTGATGGAGACCTCTTCCGAGATGCAGGAGAAGAAGGTGGTCAACCTTAATGGGGAGCTTGGGGATAGCTGGATCGTTCCTCTGGACAACCTGTCCAAGGATGACCTAGACGAGGAGGAAGACACGCACCTCTAATCCGGTCTGTTGGCTGCCTCCATCAGTGCCACAGAGCTGCAGACTGACCACCCGAAGTGCCATTTGGGCTGGGGAAGAAAATGCCTCCCCATTCAAGGAGGGAAAGACTGGGGAGGGAGTGGACTTCAAAGGTTACCTCCTTTCAACTCCCCCAGGGCCTTAATTTTTTTTTCCCTTTTCAAGATGAACAAATCACATTCTGTCTAGATTCTTCTTGTAAAATAACCCACTAGTGCCTGAGCTCAAAGCTGCTGGTGAGCAGGATGAGCAGAAGGGAGATGGAGAAAGAGCCATGGAAGGGACTTTAGAGATCTTCTAGTAGAAACCTTCATTTTGCAAGTGAGATGACTGAGGGCCAAAGGCAACTGGCTGCACAAGGTCACACAGCCACTTGGTGACAGAGATTCCTCCCTTCAGCCCAGTGCTCATTTGGACCATGTCACACTGCTGTGTTCACTTGTACCCTCTCCTTAGAGCTTCCCTGGCTGGGCAGGGGGGACACCCCAGTGGGGAAGGTGGGCTGGAAAGAAAAGCAGGCTTGTACCCTGTCTCAGGGGATCTGACTGTGCAAAAGGACAAGCCCCCAATCCTGTCTGCCAGTATTTCCCTCCCCTTGCCTTTTACAAACCCTTTCACTCCCACCATGACCCAGTAGCCCTGGAAATAACACAGGTCATTTGGGATCTTGAAGCCCTTGTTCTGGATTCTGATCTCCTTGCTTAATGAGGTCGGCACCTCCTCTTCCCCCGAAGCGAATGAGATCTGCAGGAGGGATTAGTAGATGGGTGGGGAGAGAGGGGGAATATCTTGTCCTAGGATGGTCTCCCCACAGCAGCTGATTTGGGCTCAGTACTTACACTGGCCCTTCTGCTATGTCTCTCCTTGAAGATGCCACCCAAGATCTTTGACCTGCTGCTTCCCACCAGGGACAGAAATCTGCAATAGCAACTGAAATGTTTCTGTTGTTCACTGCTAGCTGATGGGATGGCTCCCTGAGGCCCAAGTGTCAAGACTAATAGTCACAAGACAGTCCTGTCCCAGGGCCGCTGATTGGCAGAGATGTGCTTCAGTAGACAATCAGTTGAAACCACTGGAAGATAGGTGTTACTCTGTTTCACAGGAAACTCAGGGACTTTTCAAGTTGCTGAGAGTTTTGTTGTATTTTGTTTGTTTGTTTTTAATCTAGCCCTCACTGCCAAAGGTCAAAGCTCAAACTACTGAAGGCTTTCCATCAGTCTCACTTATTCCGATTCTCCTATGCCACAGAGAACAGCCCAGAACACGCAGTGAATTTTTAAGTCCCTAGTGTCCTACTGTCTTGCATGGAGCTAGGCCTTGCTGGTTCTTCTCTGTATTCCTGGTGAGACCTTAACAGTTCTCCTGTTTCTGGTGGTATCTCAGGGAAACACAAAGCCATGTCTATTCCCCAACATGGTTTTTATAGACTCAGAAGTTAGCTAACTATAGAAGCTCCTGAGGGCTAGACAGTAAAGGGTCATTTTGATTTCTGAGAAGGGGGGATCGTGCATGCAATTTTGAACTTATGCCATGGTCTGTACTATTCCTGGGCATAAATTCCTGGAACCGACTATCTGCCTTGGCACAACTTACTTAACAAAAGAAACACGGGGAGACAGGAGGAAAACCTTTGACCTTCCTTGACTGATTCCTTGTTTATAGTCTGTAGCTTACCATAAGGGAAGAGGACAGTCACAAAATCAAGGAGGACCCTCACCAAGTTCTCAAGAATTAGATGCTCAGTTGACAAACATCTACCCTGTTTCTCTAGCATTTGGGGTTGAAGGATGGAGAACAGTGCCAGGTTAAGGGGAAATACAGGAAATATTTTTATTTTGGAAAGAGGTCTTCTTGCTTCTTTCCTATCCACCATTGGGTTCTATCTACCCAGTGAGTTTGTCATGGTGTCTCTGTAATAGGCTAGGTTACTGCTTCTTTGCAGATTCTGGGTCACATTGACCGGCTAGGGCATTTGACAGCAACAGCAAATACTGCTTCTGCAAAATGATCAGACACTGCAACCCCAAGGGCTCTCTGGTAAGAAATGATGACTTCAAGTACCAGGGGAGAAAAATGATGGTCAGGAGGAATCACCATGGCTGCGTCCAGGAAGAAGCCAAGGAGGCTTTGAGCTGACCCAGAGGTGGTTCTTTCTCTGCATCCAAATTGTGCTGCCTTTAGAGCAACTTCAGACTATGATACTGGGCCTTGACTTGCTGTTACTGCTGGAATATCTGTCAGTAGGCCACACAAGTAGCACCTGTAAATCATCTTCTTCCCGTGTCTTTATTGGTTTCTCTGATCATGGAGCTAAGAACAGTTAAGAAGAACACTAGGGGCTCAGCTCAGCAAGACTTTAAGCGAGTTGTATCAAAGAGAAGTTAGAAGCTCTTTATTTCAGTGGCAAACTGGTTTCCCCAAGCTGTAGGAACCATGAATCTGATGATCCCAAAGCTATGAAAACAATAGGTCTGAGGACTTTGATTGAATGAAACCTGTGGGCACTGAGAGTGGGGAAAGAAGCCACTGTGCTTATGGAGGTACAGAGGAGCATGCATCTTAAGACAACAGGGGTTGATCTACGGACACCAGATTTACCCTTTTTTAATAAGGAAAACAAGCAGGTTTATTTAAACTACTTTTTGAGACTTTTTTTTTTTTACAATATACTGGAGAAACTTTGAAGAACAAATTCAAACTGATATATATTTTGACAATGTAAATACAACAGCCACGTTAATCTATTCTGCACTGCTTTAAGTGAATATACTTCAAAAAAACATTAAAGTTGTTTTTTCCCCTGTACAGTAAGACTAAATGTCTTACTAGAAAGTGTTTGATTTTGTTTATAAAAATGAAATACAAGAAGGCAACCTGATGAGAAAGTATTTGTCTTGCAGATTAAGCATTTTTATTTTTAAATTATCCATGCTCATCCCCAGCCAAGTTCCAGTCCCATACCAGGGAAGGCCAGGGTTGGTAAGCACTGGTTGGAAAGTGAGACAGATGTAGAGATCTGGTTTAATCTTTTTCTACAGGAAAAAACCTTGAAGGTCACAAAGGTAGTGATTTGGCTAAAATGACATGGTCAGTGACAAACAGGATTAAAACCTGGGCTCACCAAATGTCCCAGCTGTGGGCCTGCAAAGAATCCAAGAATCAGGAAACTAACTTCTGCCACTCACAGGCACCAGGACAACATGGAAGATGCCATTCTTTCCCAGAAGTTATGTCAGCAAGGCCAGGGAGAACTCCAGGACAGAAGTGGGGATCCCACTGGTCTTCTACACTTTCTCTGAGTCATTTAGGTCTAAGATATGCATTAGTGTCTTTTCTGCCAGGAAATAGTTTTGAACAAGCTTTTGCTTCTGGAACTTCTAGCAGACTAAGGATCAAAGGGAACAAGAGAGAAGGCAAGGGGTCATGAATAAAATTGTAGTCTAGCTGTTTTCATTGTTACTAGCAGATTCCTTCAGGTCTGCCGAACACTCAACACCAGGTTAAAGGGGTTACTATTTAATGGTGGAGGTGGTGGGGTGTTACTGAATGATAAAGTTTGCCCAGGAGACTGGGTGAGCATGTGTCTTAGTGGACAGGAGTCTGAAGTACACTGGAATTTATTGAGAAACTTGTTTGTAAAGACTATAGTTAATTATTGCATTTTCTTACAGAAATATATTTTGGAAAACTGTATACTGTCAATTAAAATGCTATTGTGTAAACTGGTTCAAGCCCTAGTAATTTGCTCCGAATAGCTCAAATTCCTCCACCTTTAATTCTTCACCTAAGTACTCAAGGACATCAGGAATGTCCCCAACTCCATGTATGAGGCATACTGTGCTCTTAGTAATACCTGTTGATTTATGCCATAAACAGGAGAAGCCCAAAGGAAGAAGTTGGGTGGGGTAGGACCCTGGAAGTGCTGATGGTTCTCCACATAACCCCAGATGCCCTAGGCCCACAGTGGTGAACATATGGCACATGTACCGCAGCTGGTTATCACTGAAAACTAAAAGGTTTGCCATCACTGCCCTAGGGAGTGTAATTATGAAGACCTCTTTTCTCCCCAAGATGCTATTTTATAAATGTTTCACACTTCCTCCCCTCTACTTCTGACACATCTGTGAGTCACCACCATCAAAGATCCCACAGGGACTGCTGAGCCCTGATAAGTTATGAAAACACTGGGTCAAGAAATATACACAGATGAAAATATAAAAGCCAAAAATGCTCCATTCTGGACATTTCTGCTCATGAAAGGATTATTTACCTGTCATAAGAGGCTTTCTGCCTGTTTTTTCTCCATATTGTAGGGTCAGCTCAGAGATGATTTTGACCCTTTTCATCTCTCCTGAGGTGGTAGTATTTACAGCTGCATGTTAACTCCATTTTTCACAGTTTGCAAGAGGGAGGGAAATGACTGTCTTGGAGATCCGGGCCCATACTTTTGATTGTTAAACAAGTTTCTTCAATTTTTCCCCACCTTATGGTTTACAGAACATGTTCACACAGTTTATAGGATGACATCATCACCCACAAAGGAAACTAGGAGCCAACTCTGCGTTTATGCACCCAATAATGGTAGTCTTAGACCATGACTCCATCTTTTCTCTGTGCAGTCCATCTTTTGTTACATTTGTGCTCAGGAGCCAACCATAAAATTCATTTTTAGGATGGAATGACTACCACCATGATTTTCATTTCATCTTGGAGTTCTGAAAGGCAGCTAACACTGAAGGGTAGGTGAGAGTTGGGCCTGGGTATTTTGAGATTAACTTCACAAGTGTACCAGGAATGCAGAAAGGAGCCCACATGCTAGGAACTCTTGCAGGACCCTGGCACACTGTTCTAAAACTTACGCACAGTTTATCTTGGGCCCACAAATTAAATCTTAACTATTCTCTTCCTATGTAGGTCACAGGCCCTGTTCCCCTGCTAACCTAGAGATGCTCTTGGTTACTATTCTAAATGTTGTTGCCTCCTTTGTCATTCGAAATCTCCCCATTCTACACATTCCCTCCTAGATCACTTGCTACTTCTATACACTGAGGGGGGAAAAATAAATAGGACTGGCTACACAAGTGAACAAGAGTGATAAATACCGAGATCACATTTTTCAAAGATCTTGGCATTCTATAGATTAGCAAACAGTACCTGTTGCCAACATTTATTTGCAGTTGAGATGCCCCAATGCTATACAGAAGTTGTTGGCTATGCAGATAAAAATCAGGATACCTAACTCCTGGACTGTTCAGACTACTGCCCAAGTTGAGAGGGCAGCTGTACAAGGAATGCTATGTACACTTCCAAGTGTCATCTCCCCTTTTGGGGTTTGGTAGCCATCAAAACCTGCTAGCACAGGGCACTTTTCAGTTTTTCCTCTCTTCCTCATCATGATAGTGTCTCTGGCAAGGACAACCAACTGACCAGCAGGATGACAGTCTCTTATATTATCAAAGAAGCCGCAGATCAGAAATAGGATAATTCTAAGCATCATGCTCTGCTGTCCTTTTCTCTATGTCACAAAAAATCTGGACTATCTTTTGTCAAGACACCTAGCAAGCAAAGGAAGATGCAGCATAGGACATGGTGCTAAAGGAAGAGCAAACCTCATCACCTAGTATCCAAACTTGCACAGAACTAGCATAGACCTCCAGAGACCCACTAGTTGGCCTTCTTAGTCATACATCTGTAGAACATCAAGGGTTAGTGGTCAAGAATGTTGCCTTCAGGGAGAGTATTGCTTTACAATTTCTGTGAACTCCTTGGCTATCATTTAGAAATTTTATGAACGTGGGCACATATGGCCATAAAGCAGCAACTTCAATCTTTGTGGGTCTCCACACTTACTCCAGTGAACAGCTGGCATCTCATCCAAGCCTTCTTTGCTAACTGCTGTCTTCTGGCCAGAAGATAAGGACAAATATGTCAAATACATCAAAGTGGTGCTCCATGTTTTGATCTCTTTGAGTTCTAAATCTCTAGAGGATTAACCACAGAAAGGCCAATTCCTTATCACTGAACCTCATGTTTGTTTTCCTGTTTTGAGAACACAAAGAAATGTCACTTTCCGAGCCACACTTAAAGCTCAGAAACGAAAGATTTCTGAGTACACTTTAGAAATGAAAGCTGTGCAGTAAGATATGAGCTATGTGGTCTGTAAATCAAAGAAACACAGGCCCTGTTTTGAATAACTGACAACCCACCCCACAATACAGGATCACAAAGCCCAGAACAAGTGAAGCAGATGAGGGAATGACATGAATGATCTTCATGTCCATCTAGACAGTGCTCAGAACTTGACCCTCCCGTTCGCTGCCTTTATCTAGCATACTTCACTTTTTTTTTTTTTTTGATGGACAAGCCCTTAAGATTTTTTTCTCTTCACTGGGGACAGGGACCCAGAATTTCTGCAAACTTGTCAACACTTCCAGATTCCTATCTTTTCTATAACTTTCTATTTCAGTGCAGTGTTTTCTTCTAGTTCCTAAGTGGTACATTCTCCCTAAGAGAGAACCTGGGTGACATGTCCAACTTCACAAGACAGATAAAATAAGGGTGGCTGTTCGCAGCAGTTATTCATGAAATAGTGTCAGTGTTCATTTAAAATGAAAATTTTCCCCAGAAACCCTGTGAGATCCACTAGTATACTTTCTTGAGCACTGTCTCAAAAGCAAACATCTGGGGAAATCTGAATTAAAACTTACCTTTTGAGGAAGAAATATGAACAGCATAAACACCCAACAAAAGCTGATTTCAAAGTAATTTTGGCAAACACAAGACATGTCATATTGTCTATATATCATTTTTTATTAAGAAAATGAACAAAATACATTCTTTCTCCATATGTACATTACATACAACAGAATTCTACAACTGTACTTGTTCAGCAGGCCCCTATTATTTGTTCAAAGGTGATAACATATGTACCAAACCTGGGATCAGAAAATTACTTGTACAAAAAAAAAAGTCCATATGGTTTGGACAAAAGGTAAATCAGGGGATCTGAGAGGAATGAGGAAGAGACTGCAGATAAAACTCAGCCCAACAATAACCTAAAATAATGATGTTAAAAGAGATCTGAGAACTGATACCCAAACAGCACTGTTTCAATGCTTCACCTACCTTTTCAGAAGGCCTTGTGATTCCCATTCTTCACTCAGGTAGTTGGGACACAGTTTAGGCCCACAACACCACAGAAGTAGGGGTAAAGGAAAGTAAAGTACCTAATAAGGTGTATTTTTTTTTTCTTCCACACTGCAAGGGAAGGAATCTCATCTGAATTATCTAGGTACAAAACTTCTGAAGCTTAGCTGGTGTTTATGAAAATACAAGGCTTTTTTTTTTTTTGAGACATTTGCTTAAGTATGATAAGGAATCTTATTTCACAGACTAAGCCGTACGTACATTTACATTCATTTGACAATTTTTTTTTTTTTTTTTGCTGCGCTTTGAGCCTTTAAAAGTTAGCTCATTCTTATTGTGTGGGCTTAATTATGGTCTTAGAAAAAGTGCATCACAAAAAGCAGTTCCTCATGGTATGAATACTCTCCATATATAGTGGTGCCTAAGCCTAATGAGCTTGAAAATTCCAATAAATTTTAGGGATGAAATTTTCAATGACCTGAACAAGGTAGTTCTCCATAGCTGCTGGTCACCATCTTATATCCATAGTTCAGGCTTAAAGATACTTATCAACAGAATTATTTTCAGACTGTCTAGAAAAGGGTAATGCTTAAGGAATATAAGAGTGGGCACATACAATTGCAACCTGTTCCCTCCTACATTCAGAGTGGTAGGAGAAAATGAGACTGGTTCTAATAACTTTTTTTTTTTTTTTCTTTTTGAGACAGGGTCTCATTACGCAGTTCAGGCTAGTCTTGGGCTCACTTTGTAGCCCAAGGTACTCTCGAACTTGCAACAATCCTCCTGCCTCAGCCTCCCAAGTGCTAGGATTACAGGAGTGTGCCACCACTCCCAGCAACTTTTTCTAGTCTTTAGCATGTTTGCTAATTGAAAGAGGTTAGGAGAAAGCAAATAAAGAGGTATCATCAAGGGCTTTCCCTCTTTACATGTAGTAAGTTCCTAATGTTCTGGGATAAGCATCTTTTTAATCACAAAAATCAATGTTATCAAAGTCCCATAAAGGGTATTAACACTTCAACCTTCAAGTGAGCTCTGCTGTTAGCATCCTTCCAGTCCAGGTGCTGCTCTCAGAGGGCAGCAGCTCTCTGCAGTGCTGAGAAGGCATGGAAAGACAAGGTTCTGGAGGCAATGGGTGAAGCTGTACTGTTCTTCTAATTTCTAGCCCAACTCTGGTTTTGAAGATCTTTAACAAGGGAATTTTAATTTCTGGCCACCAAGTACTTCTAATTTATAAGAATTAACATTTTTAAAAATACACTTTTTCATGCTGCTTATAAATATATCATTTTTAAAATATGGAACATATTTCCAAACTAAGACAGGAAAATGAGATTTTCAGCTTAGATTTCCTGTACTATTCTGAGGCTGAAGACTTGACTATATATTTGGAGTGGTGGTAAGGGAAGCAATCTATTAAAAGGAAATACATCACAAAGAAGCCTGCTTACAGAAAAATGTCACATTATTTCACGACCTCTAAATTGAGCTGAAGGTTTTAGGCATATAAAAGATAATTAATACTATACGATCTAATTCATTTCAAAAGACATTTCACACAAGTTGAAAAGGTAAGCTGGCTTAATGAAGAACAGAATCAGCATCTCTTGCCCAGGCTTAATACAAATGGAAATCCACTTTTATGTTTCTAAATGGATGGTTTACAATTGAGGAAGATAAACTATTTGTTTATAACTGGTCAGTCATCAAGATCATTTTTTCTGGCAAAGAAAAAGACACCTGAAGAAGGAGATCAAGTACATGACTTTATGTATTCAGTGCTTCTACAAGCACAACTAATGTACAGTATATATATAATATTAAGCAAAGCATTACAAAGGTAGAAAGAAATATCTTAGGACTTCCAAAACAGGCAACCAAAATATGCAAAGCCACACATCTCTTGTCAGTGTTTCCCCTTTCATCTCAAGAAGGTAAACAGAAGTGTGGAAGTGTAGCTCAGCTTACATATTGTCTAGCCATGTGTAAGGCCCTGAATTAGTTCCCCAATACTACAAATATAGCAAACAAAAGTAGTAAATACAGCACTGAAAACAACATGCTAAACAGTCGTTTGGAAATAAGGGATAGCATGGCTCTCTGTTGCTGTAATTCAATTTGTAAAGCTTTGCCAGTTGTAATGAAATTGGGTCTTATTCTAGATACCGTCTCTAATTTGGCGAAGACCTAAAGAGTAAGAATTAGGTATCTCCAATGTCTAGGACTCAGGAACTTCTTAGTAAAGCAGAATAGAGATCCTTAGAATTATATATGATTAACTTACTTTAGGGCATGAAAAGTAATGTCAGTTCAATTCTGTATGGTTTATAAATTATACATGAAATGGACATGTTCTTCCTATTTTAAAGGGCTAGTAAATGAACACCAACCCAATGGCACTAATTAAACTAAGAAATATTTTCTTGAGATTTGCTAACGAGAGAGAAATAAAACTCAAATTGGCTACACTGTAACTCCTTGAGTACATGAGTCTGTTTCATATATTACACACACACACACACCTCTCCTTCCTGCCTATTACCTTGTAGTTAAAGTAGTGAATGAAACTGGACAATGGTGATCTCCTAAGGCTGGTATAGTATCTGTGTAGCACACACCTCAGATATTTAAACTCACTGCTGGGAATGCCAAGATCCAGAGTCATGTGAAGTCTTCTGGGAGCCTAAAAACTGCATGTGACAATGCTCTATTGCTGCTTTTCATTCGGCACCCTTACCAAGGAACTGGATGTACATAAAAAGCTGCTCGTCTATCTGAGATCTACAGTTAATAACATAAGGTCTTACCACTATTGGGGAAAAATGTAACCAAGAAGTGCATTCCAAAGACTAATCAGAATAACTGAATATTCTAGAAAATTAAACTTTGATTCCTTTTTGATAGCCTTTTCCAGCACTGCATAAATAAAATTATTCAGGGTTAAAAACAGACCTTTCTGTTTCATTTAGATCTATGAACCTTCTAATCCATATGGAAAAAGTTCCCATTATTCCTTTTCCAACATAGCCCCAATCTCCCTTCTAGATTTGTTTCTGAACTTCAATACTTCCAAGTCAAAATGCCTTAGATAGGCAAAATAGGACAGTGCACATAAGTGTAATCATTCACTGAGGCTGCATGAAGAGCAGATAAAAAGGAGAGGTAAGATTCTGTAATTTTAAATGGTTTCTTAGAATTAGTCTTCTTCCCTATCAAACACCCCTCTTAGCCTCTACCATCTTTGGGCCTGAGCCCAAAACCTTGTTGACATTATAGTTCTTAGATGATATCCACAAAAAATTCAAGCCAAGTTGGCAGTGTCTGGGGACATGAGTGTATAACAACAAACTGAATTTCCAAACGATGAATGATTGTAAAATAGAAGGTAAACTAGAACTGTCCTTCGCTTTTTGTGTTAAGTTGTGAACTGGGATCCAGTTCAAGACCTGACAGAAAAAGACAACTGATAGTTTCCCAAAAGGGCATTTGTCACTGTAGTACTAGATAATCCAATTTACTGTAATCTCCAATGGCTCAGTAGGTTAGAGGCTATGGAAGCTACTGTTGGATGATTTTTATTACTGGTTGTATAACTGAGAATGAGATTTAAGTAATTCAGAATTAGGTCTAAAGTCATACTCTTGAAGGGAAGAGACTCATCCATTTGTATTGCTTTTATTTAGGAAAACAAATACCAATCATTTCATAGCCACTGAAGAAAGCTATTCCTAACATTCGACTACATCAGAAACTGAAAGTCAATTCTTAATAGAAATTCCAACTTCTGCTGAAAATCAGTGAGAAGTTGCAACAGAAAAAAAAAAAAAGGCTAAAAACACAGTAAGACAATAGCCAAATGGCAATTCTGGTGGTATACTGAATTTTCCAAGAGTTTTCTTATAAGACTTGTATTCGACCAATAGTTCTATGACAATAATTCCTAGTTCCAGGAAAGGAAGCCAACACGGACTCCTTCATTAGAGCTGCCACATCCATTATTACTATCTCCAAATGAAAATGATGCATATGTTCTTATGGCAATATCTGAAAGTTATTACTTCTTCAATAATACATAATTTTTAATTTCACTATGGCTTGTCATAAACAGGGATGATGAGCATATTTGCTTCAGAATGATTCTGATTTGATTTTTTCAAGGAGTACAATGATCTTAAGCAATGCTATAGAACGTCAAAAAAGTCTGGGGCTAAAGAACATCAAGAATAGCCAGGTATGGTGGTGCACACCTGTAAGCTCAGCACCTGAGACACTGAGGCAGGAGGATTGCCACAAGTTCAAGACCTGCCTGGGTTACACAGTGAGGTCAAAGCCAGCCTGAACGACGTAGCGAGATCCTGTCTCATAAATGAATAAATAAATAAATAGCTAAGAAAAATAAATGGAAATACAATTCACAGTATTTGCAGGAATTCCAGGTTAAAAAGTCATAGTTAAATAAAATCTCTGAGATAGCATTTATTGAGGAAAAACAAGCATTTGCTGAAGAAATCAGTAGATTTCAATGAGGTCTAAAACAAAACTATGGCAATGGTATTCAGATGAGCTAGTCAGTTCCATGTGATTTCAACAAACGTGGAGACTCCAACCTTTAACTGACATACCTCTAGACTAGGCGATTTCAATAGCAAAGTCATTTTAACATTAAAACAAATCACATGAAGATATAAGCCACAGGCAAAAACCAAAGACTATATGGAAAACAAAAATCTTTGCATTAAGAAGCCCAACACCCTAATGTACAAGTATGATCATATACAGACCTCTATGATACTCTGATGACAAAGGTCCTTTTCTGGGGGAAGCCAGAACATCCCAGAGCAAGGACTAGTTAAAATTTGGTGAAAATTCAGGCAACGTAGATAAACAAGGACTTTTCAGAAAATTTTAAGTGTTAGGAAGGTCATATTTTTAATAGATATGTAAGTTTGTTTACACTGTTATACACTGTAATAATCCTTCCCATAAAAACTGCCTCAAACTGTAATTTTCACCTGTGTTTCATTCAAGAAACAATCAAATGATCCTTACTCAAGGAAGTCCATGTCATGTTAAGAACAATTACAGGGTAATTTCTCTATGTAATTAACATGAAACTGAGTACAACTCAGGGAATAAAGTGCTTTTTGACCCAGCAGAAGCATCATTCTTACTCTCCAACTAAATGCTAGATTTGTAGGTTTGTAGTTGTTGCCTATATTTTAAAATCCTGTTTTACTAAGTGAAACTGTTAAGATGGAGCTCTACATACCACTTTTAAGGCAGATGTGAAAAGATCCACTGGAATGAAAAGCTGCCAACCGTTTATATACAATATTTATATTTCACTGAAGAATGCATTTTATAAGCTTAAATCACTAAGTCCTAAATATGACTAGTTTTTCTAGGATAAACAATAACTTAAGTTTATTAGTTTTTACTTATACATGGATAGGTGAGTTTCAGTATAAACGGAAAACCACATCTCAAAAGATGACCTTGATAAAGGTTAACGCTGCTGTCAATTTCAGCACAGAGGCAGCTACCCAACTCTGAATTCCTTTGCTCGAATAAGAGTGATATACTCTGAATTAATCAAGATGGTTAATGTGAGATGTCTGCCACTTCACCAAATAAAATGCAAATGCATTTCAGATGTGACTTGCAAATCAAATCATTTCTCATGAAATACAAGCACTGAAAAATATAATGAGAGATTTAGTTTATTTCTGGTTGAAAATAATATATTCCACTGGGAAAAAGAGAAATGGGAATGAGGTTGAAGCTAGGGATAAACTGAACAAATTGTATCTCACTAATTAATGTATCTAAAGTATAAGCCGGGTTTTTCAATGTGAGACTAAGCCAGAATGAACAAATTTTTAACTAGTAAAAGACATATACAATGATATCTTGATTGACAAACTTGTTTTACAATTTTGTGGAAGATGGCTATGGATGTGTTTGTCACCTGATGCAGAGTTTGTGAACAGAAGCAAAATTTTGCCTAACACCCTGTTTGTGAAGTGAATTGTTTGCACACAGTTTGAGAGCCAAGGTATTACTGTACTTGGCTACCTAACTACCAATATACCACTAAAATTCTTGGAAATACATGTAGCTTCTCACTAAATACATAAGCAAGTTTTAAATAAAAGTTCTGATGTAGAATGTGAGCAATACGCCATTCTCGGCCATGGATATAAGGAGCACAATATTCTCTGCAGTCAATTCTGGCAGTGCCCAGTAAGCCCCTGAGGTAGAGATTCTGACTTAGTTACCTTCTCAGTGACTCTATCTCACTTAGGCACACTAAGTGTTCACTATGATTCAACCCCATTTAAACATCGTAGTGAAAAAAAGTTCCACTGAAATAAGAGGAA
>RJWT010009417.1:0-25167 GCA_004365215.1 Cuniculus paca | reverse complement strand
CTGGCCTTTCTAGCACCCCATTTGTTGAGGTATAATTGACAAGGAGTTGTATATATTGAAAGTGTGCAGCGTGATGTTTTACGTACGTGTGTCTTTCCAAATGATGAGCACAGCCACACTCACAGATAGATCCGTTGCTCCTGTTACCCTTTTTTTTGGTAGTGAGAACTTAAAGATACATTCTTGTTGTGAGGTGGTGGCCTATCCTTGTAATCCTATCTCTCAGGAGGCTGAGACAGGTGGGATCACAGCGAGTTCCAGGCAAGCCTGAACTACATAACAAGACGCTATCTCAAAACAAACAAAAATCGATTCTCTTAGCAAATCTTACGTATACAATGCAGTATTATTACTCCCTGTGCTGGACACTAGATCTCCACAATATATTTATTTCTGTCTAAATGGAACTTTTAAACTCCAGTTCTTCATGTGTGTCCAGCTAAGGATGAAGAGGGTTTTTGTTTTGCTGCCTTCTATGGAATGTTTTGTGGAGAAAACGTAAATGTTTTGTGTAGACAAGAAAGGCAGGTGTAGGCCGATCAATGCAGCTGGATTGCAAGGGAGGGTTTAGGGTAAACCATGCACACTGACTCACAGCACTGATCTATCAGAACTGAAGTGGCCACAGAAATGGGTAAAGCTTTTAATTCACATCACAGGGAACAACTTCTCTGTCCTCTCCCCCTAGTGATACAAAAGCAATAGAAAATGCTCTTTATTTTAATTGCCTACAGTGTCTATGATCTTCAGTCACTTTATCAACTATTCAGGTTTTGTAACAGAAATCACGGTTTGTACAGGGCATATGGTACTTTGTAGGAGGCTGAGGCAGGGCAATCCACAGTTGGAGGCCAGCCTGGGTGGCTTATTGAGGCCCTGTTTTGAGATAAAAAGGTGAGGAGGGGTGACTGGGGATGTAGCTCAGTGCAGAGGTCCTAGGTTCACAAATACGTGTATATACACACACATGTGAAGTCTTTCTGGAAAAAACAAGTCTCAGGAATTCTTATGAAAAGGAACTCGAGTTGGCATTTTTTGGTACAGTTGATCTCACTTGATTGGGATATAGGTCTAGAAAAATGGATCTTTTCATATTTTGTCCAAGAATAGGTATAAGAAAAAAAAGTTGGAGTAAAAAAAGACTGGATTTCTTTTTTGTGAGGGGGTGGTGGTGCTGTGGATCAAACCCAGGGTCTTGTGCATGCAAGGCAAGAGCTCTACCACAACCACATCCCCAGCCCAAGACTGGAATTTTTTATTGAGAAAAAGAATTTCTTGCTTTTTCAGGATTTTTTTTGAGCAATTACTATTTACTAAGCATATTCGTTAAGTATCAGTAGTGTGATACTACTTAGAACACAGATAAGGGATTTAAAAATCAGAGTTCATAACCTGTAGTCTGATCAGTTTTAACTTAGATTTTTGCAAGACCCCTGAGGTTCTGAGACAGTATTAAGGAGAGTTGCAAGATGATGTTACAGGAAATAGATGTTAGTAAGCTCAACTGTGTAATAGAAAAGGAGGGGGTCCTGAACCCACATTGCTGTATTTAGATAGGGCACATGGCTTCTGTAATTCTGTGATTTATTAAGTTCTTTTCCCTGGAGCAACGTCTGTGACTTTTATCTGATGCATGAAGGGGTCAGTAACTGTTAACAGTAGTGAAGAACTGCAGGTATAGAAGTGGGCACTGAATCACACTGTACTTAAAAACAGGAAGGGGATCCCTAAGAAAACATTGACACGTCATTTTGTTTAAAATATGTTAACAATAATTTTACATAAAACTGACTTTTCTGCTCTTTATAGGCCGAGTGATAGCTACTTTTACAAGTTCAGGAGAAAAGGAAGTCAATTTGGCAGTTCAGAATGCAAAGGCTGCCTTTAAAATATGGAGGAAAAAATCTGGCATGGAGCGTTGCCGGATCCTTCTGGAAGCTGCCAGGATTATAAGGGTGTGTATTTATATATTCCCTTTCAGTAGACTCCTCTGATGTTGTTTTGGTTACTTTTTCTTTGTTGCTGAGACAAACACCTGACACCAAAGTGAAGCAAGGAAAGGTTTATTTAGCTCACAGTTTCTGGAGATTTTAGTCCATAATCAGCTGGGTCCAAGGCAGGGTGGCATGGCACTGGGGCAGCACTTCAAGGCAGCAGCCAGTGCAAAAGAGCAAAATGCAAGCCTCTTCTCTACTCTCAAATTGTACGCAGGCCACCCCCCCACCTTCCCAGGGTTGGGTGTAGCTCTCACAAAACATCCTTGCTCTCCTTTGCACAGGATGAGGATATTTCCAAAGTAAGAACCTTGGCTCCCTGCTGAGTCTCTCAGTTAAACTTCTGAACTGCTCAAGTTGACACAATGTATTAACCATAACAGATGTTCCCCCATGGGTTCTGTGGAGTTAACTTTGATTCAACAATAGATTATAATGTTTTCATGAAATGTAAAAGCATTTTCACCTGCTCACCTTAGTATGTAAAACACACTTTCTTTTAGTAACTCCCATCCAGATCTTGGCTCTTGAACAACTCCCTTGGCAGGTTTTCTTTTCTGTACTTGTACCAAATTATAATGCCCTCTTCATAGTTTGTCTGCTTTTCTTTTTAATGTACATTTGACAACTTGCTTCTTTACTTGTCCATTTTTATTCTGATGAAATTTAAATCTTCCTTTGTTTTTCAGATTGTTTTATATCTTGATTGCCTGGAAAAATTTTATTTGGTCGTGGACATTCTCTTATTTAAAAGCTGTAAAATTTTTATATTTTAGTTTTTTTCAGTTAGATTTTATTGGTACATTTTAGATATGCATAATGATCACATTCATCATAGAGAAATATATTATAGTTTTAAAAGATAGATAATAGGAAGTAAGGAAAATAGACCCTTCTCACAGGGGAAGGGGATCAAGATTCATGGAGGGGGAGGGAGAGTGAGGATAAGGGATGAAAAAGGAATGAAGATGTGTCATGTACATGTACCAACTTCACACAAAAATGTAAACATCGTACTACAAATAAGCCAAAAAAAAAGGTGATCAAGAGATGTGTGGAGGAAGGGAGGGAAGGGAAAAGGCCTGAAAAAGGGAATTAAAATGTATTATATCTATGTAGCAACCACCCACATGGAATGTTAACACTAGTGCTATACTCATACACTAATAAACTAAGATAAATAAAAAATATGAAGGAATAATCCCCAAAGTAGTAGATGCTGATTACAGAAAATATCAATATTCACAAGCATGCATACCAAAATACGAATCAGAGATATCTCTGGTAGGATTGTGGTGACTTTTTTGGTCACAAGTATGTTAAATCAGAAACTATGAAGGTTGTGAGTGTTACCTTACTTGCAAGAGTGTGTGTGCATATGGGGCTGGGGATATAGCTCAGCGGCATAAACACCTTCCTGGCAAGTGCAAGGTCCTGAGATCAGTTGTTGGTACCAAAAAAAAAAAAAAATTGTGCACACACACACACACACACACACACACCACACCTATGCATAGATTCTGACAGGAGACACGAAGCTTTTGGGATTAGAATAAAAAGATGGTTTATTATAGCAAACTTTATGTGGAATGGGCTGAGCTACAGAAGACCCTAAAATCATAAGAGTTAGAATATATAGGGGCTGCTGTTTACATCTGCCCATCATGTTCTCTGGAGAGAGGGAGTGTTACTCATTAAGCAATCTCAAGTTGAAAGGGAAAGGTCACTAAGATTAGTACTGCAGAGTATAAGCAGATGTGCCCAGGGATAGGAAGAAAACTTTACTCTTCCACATCACTCTGATGGTCTCTTATCTTTAGAGTAGCACCATATCTGCCTTCCAGGGCTGTTAATCTTGATCCATCCAGCAGTGTTCTTTGCCCAGAAAGCCTAAACCATGCAAACATGTCACAAGATTTATGGTGAATTTTTTCCTGACAAGGATTTTCCCCTGTTGTTAAAGATTAGTTTTAATTTGATTGACCACAGGCGGTGGTCATTGTGAGCTTAGAGTTATTTTACTTTGTCTTTTATTTTCTCCTAATGCACATTGGGCTGGTATGACCTCTTGGGAAATGGCTCCTTCACTATGAAATGATATTTATTGGTCCTATGTAAGATCTAAGAATGTCTTTGCTTTGTCTGGAATTGTTTTCCTTTTCACATAGAACTTCCCTAAACACCATCCTTTCTTAAAACATATGCTTGAACCTGGATGCCTGTGAACGCGCACACGTGTAACACTCATTTCTCAAAGTGTACTATTTCAAACTGATCACACGTGTTCTGAAATGTTTATCACCTGATTAACTGGAAAGGAACCACAGAGCTGCTGTTCAACAGCAAGCTTTTATTTCTCTTCTTTATGTAACACTGCCATTCCTTTTCTTTCCATTCACAGTGCAAGTTATTTCTATTTTTAAAAAAACCAGTGAGCTGTACTTAATGTTGTCAAAACACGTGGCCCTGGGTAATGAATGTTGTCTTTTTTTTTTACCCAAAGGAGCGGAAGGATGAAATCGCCACCATGGAGACCATCAACAATGGCAAATCCATCTTTGAGGCACGCTGGGACATTGACACTTCCTGGCAGTGCCTGGAGTACTTCGCAGGCTTGGCTGGGTCCATGGCTGGTAAGCTTTTGCCTGGCCTTCTGACCAGCTGGCAAGGGGCAGAAGTGCAGAGTCTGGTGGCAAAGGGCAAAGACTTGGAAGTAAGACAGGCCTGGCTTCAACTCCCGCATTCATCACCTTGTACTTGGGTAGTCCAGGAATTACTTGATGTTTTCTTATCTAAGCTGGAGATAATGATCTCTGACGTCCTGAATTGGTGTAAAGTTGCTGAAACATCTCTTCTCACAAGAGTCAGGATGCAGTATTTGCCAGCTTCACCAATGTAGCAAAAAGCACTATTAAAAATTACAAAGTTTACAACAAATAACATTGGAAGGTTCTGTAAGGCCCAGCAGGGCTGTGGGAGCCAGAAGTTGGAGACTCTGCACCCCCTGCAGAGGCCGCCCCTTAATTCCACTTAAAAAAAAACAAAAAACAAAAAATGTACCCAGTGGAGGCTCAGGAAAGTTTTAGAGTTAGGAGGACCAGTGTGTGTGTGAAGGAGAAGTAGGATTCTGCGGTTGGGGAAACCGGGGGAGGAAAAGGGGTCCTGGGAGCTGAGTCTTGGGAGCAGTGGGATGCTGGTCTGCCAGGAGTGTGGGTTGGGTGGGGCACCTGTTCCAGGGTTGGTCAAACTTGGGGAGTGCGGGACATGTGTTCCCTTTGTCGTCTGTTTATCCTACAGGCGAGCACATCCAGCTCCCCGGTGGATCCTTTGGCTACACCCGCAGGGAGCCCCTTGGGGTGTGTGTAGGGATCGGAGCCTGGAACTACCCCTTCCAGATCGCTTGCTGGAAGTCAGCCCCAGCTCTGGCCTGTGGTAAGAGGAAACCAGACTTACTAGGTGCCCTTCTGCACTTGGTCCCTGTTATCTGCCCCTCACCTTTCAGTCACCCTACTCCTCAAGGCAGAGGGGTCTGGGACGTCCAGGCCTTGGAGGACATGGGTCCATTCCTGCCTTGCCTTGTTCTCCTGACCTTGTGGCCATCTACTACCTGCTGCCCTGTTGAGTCTGCCTGAGAGACCTGCCTGCTTCAGCCAGCTCTCCAGAGGTGCTGCCCATCCCCCACACCCTTATTAAAGACACATATCTCTAGGTATTACTATGTTTTATTTATTCAATTTATTTACGTATTTACTTATTTTACAATGACAGGAATTCTAATTTTTTTGGTTTTTGTTTTGTAGTACTGGGGTTTGAACCCAGGGCGTTTGCACTGAAGTCTGTCCCAAGCCTTCTTTTAATTCTTTGAGCCAAGATCTTGCCAAGTCAATAAATTGCCCAGGCTGGGCTCAGATTGACCTCAGACTCCCAGAATGCTGGGATTACAGGTGTGCACCACCACCTCTGGCTCTTAATTTTTGAAGAAAGAAAGAGAGAAAGAGAGAGAAAGGAAGGAAGAAAGGAAAGAATTTTTCTGCTAAATTGAATTCATTTTGTGCTTTCTGGGCAATAATCTGTAGCACTTAGGAATGTGACTTGATTTAGGAAGCAGAAGATAAACTCCCTTCTTCGTTGGTTTAAAGAGAAGTGATAAACAAGGCTCCCATGAGAGTAGCTTTTGCTGACCGACTACAAAAATGGTTTTCCTATACTGTTTCAAGAAAAGACTCTAGGGGAAGAAGCTTAGTTTATCTTAGGAAAACTAATGTTAGAAAAGCATGACTGTTAGGATATCATGTGGATGCACCCCTTGTGTCACCAGTGCGGGTTCCTGTCTTAGTACCTTGCTGTGCAGAGGCCCGATGAGAGAGGAGGAAGATGCCAGGATTGAGTCCCTAGCTTTGTGTGCTCTCTCCAAGTGACCTTTTCTGGTCTTCAGTTTCAGCTTTTACAAGACGAGACGTAAGTCAGGCGTGGTGGTGTGTGCCTGTTATCTCAGCGTTTAGGAGGCTGAGGCAGGAAGATTGCCATGAGTTCAAGGCCAACCTGAACTACATAGTAAAATCTTGTCTCAGAAAACTAAACAAACATCTATATGAATGAATGGAACTGACCATACCTACTTCATTTTGCTGTTGAAAATGTTAGATCCTAACCACTTAGCAGATTACTTTGAGCATCGCTCGGGCAGTGCATTTATTCACATACTAACTGTCCCAAGGTCAGGTGTCATTTCAACCAGTCAATTCCTGTATTGGATAAATTTGATAAACTTGTCATTTTTAAAGGAAAATGGATGCAACTTGAGACCATACAAGTGAAATAAATCAGACATGCATGTATAGACATCATATTGTCTCACTAGTATGAGAAGCTGAAACATACGTATATATATATAGAGGGAGCAATGAATATACCATTGTCATCCCCGAATTATTGTGTTTTGAAATTTTGTTTTTTTTTCTCTTTAAAATAAAATAGATTTGAAAAGAAAAAAAGTTAAAAAAAAGTAAATAAAATTGTCATTTTTACATTTCCTGTTACATTACAAAAGTTAATGAAAAAATATGCAGTTTTGCTCAGCCTGTATTTAAATATTTGGGCCAGCTGGGGTTTAAATGTGAGAAGGCCTTGATGTGCAGGTGTGTGGTGGTACTGTTGGAGAGGGGCAACTATATGGTCTGCTAAAAGAGAAACCAAGATAGGAAGGACAAGATGCACCTGTTATAAATAATGGTTTTAGTCTAGGATTTGGCAGCAGGGCAACAAACAGAGTTGTCCTCGTCCTGCCCTCTGAAGGTCACAGTGTGAAGTCTCGTTGGGTGGTGTCTTGGCTTTGCGCAGGTAACGCCATGGTCTTCAAGCCCTCCCCCTTCACACCCATTTCTGCTGTGCTTCTGGCTGAGATCTACACCCAAGCAGGGGTGCCTTCTGGACTTTTCAACGTGGTGCAAGGCGGGGCAGCCACTGGCCAGTTTCTGTGTCAGCATCCTGATGTGGCCAAAATCTCCTTCACTGGAAGTGTGCCCACCGGCATGAAGGTGACGATGAAGCCAGTACTAGCTAACACAGTCGCCAGCTGACTCGGCAAAGCCAGTCCTACTTAGCACACATGGAGGCTCTGCTTTGGAGCTGACCTACCTTGTATAAGGAGCAGGGCAGGAGGCATTATGGGGCTGGGGTCTACAGTGTCCTGGAAAGTGGGGGGAAGGGAGCATGGGTCGGGTGTCAGCGCTAGGACTGCCGAGGCGGTAGCCATGCCCTCCTGCCTGGGGAGGTGACATGTCTGAGGGCAGAGGCCTGAGCTGCAGCTTTTGTTTGGTGGCTTAACTGTAGATTGGGGAAGGGGATTTTTCTTAGGTTATTTCTGATTCATGATTGTGACCTGAATTTGTATTCTGAGCTCTGTCAGCTCTAAACACAGTAAGAGCCACAGAAGAAAGTTCCTGGCAATCACGCCAATATGTTCTAAGTGAGCGGTGGTGAATCGCTGTTTGTATTATTGAAAGCTCTGAAAGGTTCGCCCTCACTGTTTAAAGCGAACTCTTTCTTTGGGCTCTGAAGTACTGTACACTTCTATGGGCTCTCTTCAGTTTTCTGGAAAGTACTATTTTAAATTGACGAAAGGCAAAGGGTATTGATGAGAATAAAGTAGTCGGTCGCACACAGCTGTCAGTGACTTTGTAGGGTCGGTGTTAGTAGATGTAGTGTGTCATCTAAGCAGGGTCAGACTTCCTCTGAGTGCTTTATTTTTGTTCTTTCAGATCATGGAGTTGTCAGCGAAAGGAGTCAAACCTGTCACCTTGGAACTTGGGGGCAAATCTCCACTCATCATCTTCTCAGACTGTAACATGGAGAACGCCGTGAAGGGGACAATGATGGCCAACTTCCTCACACAAGGCCAGGTACGGGCTCGTCCCTGGGGGAGGTTCGGAAGGACTCGCCAGCCCTTCATGTAGCAGCGTGCTCTGCTGTATGGTTTTGAAATACTTTCAAACTTAATAGAAGAGTTCCAAAATAGTGTGAAAATTCCCACGTGCCCTTGAACCGGGTTCTTCTAATATTAAAATGTTGTCACTTTTACTGTGTCCTTCTCTTTACCTGTCTATATACACACACATATATGTGTTAAGTATTTCTGAACCACTTAAAATGTTCCTAAAAACAAGTGCGTTCTTTTACATAGTACAGAACTTATGGAAATCAATAAGCTAACATCAGTTGGGCTCTGTTTTGTTTGTTTGTTTGAGACAGAATCTCACTTTGTAGTTCAGGCCAGCCCTGAACTCTCTCTGCAGCCCAGGTTGACCTCAAACTCATGGTGATTCTCTTGCCTCAGCCTCCTGAGTACTGGGATTACAGGTATATGCCATCATGCTCAGCTATAGGGCTCTGTTACCAGTCTGTAACCTTTGTTAGAATTTCACCATTTGTTTGACTCATGTCTGTTTAGTAAAGGAAAACAAAATTTTTTTCTGGCTCAAGGTCCAAACAAAGACAATGAATTGCAGTTAGTTGTCTCGTCTGCTTTTTTTTTTCCATTCAAAGTTATTTTTAAAAATTGTACGTATTAGCCGGGCCTGGTGGCACACGCCTGTAATCCCAGCAGTCAGGAGGCTGAAACAGGAGGATTGTTGTGAGTTCGAGACCAGCCTGAATGGTATAGCGAGACTCAGTTTCAAAAAAGACAAGGGCTGGGGATTTAGCTCAGCAGCCTAAGCGCCTGCCTGACAAGTGCAAGGTTGTGAGTTCGATCCCCAGTGCCGCAAAACAAAACAAAACAAAACAAAACCTGTACATATTTATGGGGTACAGTGTAATAATTTGGTACACATATATAACATGAAGTGATCAAATCAGGTAATTAGCATTAGTCCTTCTGTCTTTAATTTCCTTTAATTAGGAAGAATTCTTTTGTTATTATCTTTTGTGACCTTGGCATTTTTGAAGTATACAAGCCATTTACTTTACAGAATGTTCCTCATTATAGGTCTGTCTGTGTTTCTTGTTAATCACATTCATGTTAGGCATTTTTTGGCAAAAAATAGTCCAAACGTGCTATTATATCCTTTGAGGGTGTTGACTTTCATCAGTTGCTTAAGGAAGGTCTTCACTGTAGTAACTAGTTTTGTGTGTGGGGGGGGATCTCTTTTTTTTTTTGAGTTGTTGAGACAGGGTCTCACTGTGTAGCTCAGGCCGGCCTTGTACTCACTTTGTAGCCCAGGCTGGGCTCAGACTTGCAGCAATCCTCCCACCTCAGCCTCCTGAGTGCTGGGATGACAGACGTGTGCCACCATGTGTGGCCATAAGAGATACTTTGAGACTGTTCTGTTCCTCATCAGACTTCCTCCCCAGTAGTGTTATCATCTGCCGATGATTCTTGCTGAAAGTTTTTATTATGGTTGTTCCATTGTTCCTTGTATATTTATCTGTCCACCTTCTGGGGTCAGAAGGAATGTTCCCTTCTCCTCTGTTTACCTTCACTTCTTTATATATTTTTATTTCATTCTGTGGATTATAATCCATTAGTATTATTGTTTGTTTGGATGCTCTGGATGCTCGAATAATTGCATAGTTGGCTGGGGGAGGTGCCCGTCTGTGCCCTTGTGATACATTCTTCCTTCAAACACTTTCAATTTCTGGCTCAGTGAGGTGTTCAGCCTCATCTCATTCTTTCCCTGGCCGGACCCTGTAGTCAGCCATTTCCCTGGGAGCTCTGGTTCACTGAGTGGCAAATAGCATTTAGAAACCATGATCTGAGTGGTAGATATGTTCACTGCTGCTGGGTATGGGCGGTCCCAGGCCCTCGATGGAGAGTGCTAGGACCTACGCGTTTGTATGTATGTGTACCTACATCTGTGTCTGTAGTTGCATGGTATTAATACGCACAAGTTCAAACAGAAACTTCCAATTTTAGTCTAATATTCTAATGGTTCATTTGGCCTTCTACCTTTCCATATTTGTAATTTCCTTTTCTGGCAGTGAGAAATTTGGCCCCGTTACCCACAATATAGTTATTCGATTCCTTAGTCCTTAAGCCAGGTATGGTGATTCCCACCTGTATCCTAGCACTCAGGAGGCTGAGGCAGGAAGATCACCATGTTCAAGGCCAGCCTGCACTACATAGTGAGACCCTGTCTCAAAAACAAAAACAAAACAAACAGCAACAAAATCCCTTAGTCTAGAATGCATTTATAGTAACCTCAGATTTGTGAATCTCTATTACTGTGAAAAATAAACCCTCTAGTTGGAGTTCACAGTAATTCACAGCTCTTTTTGTCTTGAGCTTGAGAGAATAGTCAAAGTACTGTGTTCAACCGTTATCTGAATCAGTTCCTTCTTTCTTACCCTGCTTGCAGTATGATTATGATACTCTTTTAAAATAACAGATGCAGTTGTTTTTGCTAGTATTTCATTTGGAGTTTATTTTGCCTATCCTTGAAGACTAAATATCTGTTTCAAGCTGGGTATGGTGGTACATGCCTATAATCCCAGTACTCTGGGAAGCCAGGGAGCAAGATCACGGGTTAGAGCCCAGCCTGGGCAACTGAATGGGATCCTGTCTCAAAATAAAAAATAAAGTGTGAGCTGGGCATGGCAGTGCACTCCTGTAATCCCAGCACTCAGGAGGCTGAGGCAGGCAGATTGTTGCAAGTTGGAGAGCAGACTGGGCTACAAAGTGAGCCCCCAGTCAGCCTGAACTGTATAATGAGACCCTGTCTCAAAAAAAAGACAAAAAAAAGTATGAGAGGCGGGGGTGGATCTGTGGTTTGCCCTGCGCATACCAAATGAAAAACCTATTTTGATTAGGCAAAGTAATAATGTGGTTCTAAATATTAGAATTTTAAAAAAATCCACACTTAAAACCATTTCTACTGTGTTTCCATGTCATTCCTGATCATCCCCTTTGGTAGCCACTCTAATTTGTTTCTGGTTTTCCTCCTCTGTGCTTCTTTTTTGCACGAATGATCAGGTACTTCTGTATTTCTTGTTTGCTTTTGTTCCTTCTGATGTATGTGACCCCCGGGATGAGCAAAATCCACGAGACACTCGAAGAAATTTTGGAATGGAGCGTTTATTGCCAGGCATGGCGACGCAGTCTCCCTAGGAATCGATTTGGGACTGCGCACCTCTCAGTGGCCTGGAGAGGCTTATATCATATCAGAACAAAGGGAGGAGGGGTTTTGCAAGCGCGGGTATAGAAGCAAATTGCATTTATCAGCTTAAATGACCACTATGTTTATTGGGGACGATGGCTCTGGGGGGGTCTGAGGTTAGGTGACCGTGGTTACTTTCTGATATGGACTGCAGATGCTCTGGAAAGGCTCGTTCTGCACATTCCTTGGACATGAGACAAGGTAGTTATTGTCGTTTGACCCAGTTTTCCGGTCAGCCCTGTCCTTGGGCAATCTAAAATTGTAACTATCTTTAACTTCAGAATACTTGGGAAAAGGGGATGTGGGTCACCACAAGAAACAGGGAGGGGGCTCTTGGCGCAAAACGACGCATACAGAACAGGAAAGCGGCGCTATATTAGTCATAGGTTATAACACCTTCCACACGAGGTAACATGTTAGAGGCGCTCTTGCCCTTTGTTCTTTTCACTTAATATATCCTAGAAACCACTCCCTGTCATTTTACAGAGTTCCTTACTCTGTTTCATCACTGCATGCTCCAGCTGCTTTTCCTTGTGGGGCATTTCAGTTGTTTGCAGCATTTTGCAGTGCTGCAGTGAATGAATGACCTTACACACATGTATTTTCATATTGCTTGACATGTATTTTCAGAGACCCTCCTAAAAGTGATAAAGGTATGTAGAATTTTTGTGACAATTTTCAAAAATGAGCATTATGTGTACTTCCATTATACAGCCCAATATTATTAACTGGCCATCATGCTATGGATTAAATGTCTAGAATTATTTATCCTAAGTACATCTTGTTCTCTTTGACCAGTATCTCCCCAGTTCTCTTCTATTTGCCCTCTGATAACCAGCATTATATTCTCTGCTTCCGTGTGTTCCACTTTTTAGGTTCCATGTCTAAGTCTGATTGTGTGTGGCTTATTTCACTTCACATAGTGTTCTGCCGGTTGATCTACAAATGTTTCCTTCTTCATTCATTCGTTGAGAAACACATAGATTGTGGAGTCCATGTGTTAGTTATTGTGAGTAACACTACAGTGAACTTGGGAGTAGAGATACCTCTTCGGATACTGATTTCATTTCTTTGGGATATATACCAAGTAGTGGGAGTGCTGGGAGGATATGTTAGTTTTACTTTAAATTTTTTTTTGGTACTGGAAATCGAACTCAGGACCTTGTGCTTGCCAGGCAGGTGCTTAGGCCACTGAGCTATATCCCTAGCCTTACTATTAATTTTTGAGGGGCTGTTTTCCATAGTGGCTATTCCAGTTGACATTCCCATTAAGAATGTGCAAGGGTTCCCTTTTTTCCACATCCTTGAAAACATTTTTTAAAAAATCTTTTTGATAATAGCCATCCTAACAGGTGTGAGGCAATACCTCAGTGTGATTAGTATTTGCATTTCCCTAATGATCAGTGATGTTGAGCATCTTTTCATACTTGTTGGTCATTGTTGTGTCTTTGGAAAAATATCTATTCATGTCCTTTGTTTTTAAATGATGTTTTTGTGGTTATTTTGGCTGTTGAGTTTTTTACATACTTCAATTACTTTTTTTATTTTTATTTTTTGCAGCACCAGGGATTGAACTCACGACCTTGCGCTTGCCAGGCAGGCGCTTAGGCCGCTAAGCTAGATCCCCAGCCCTGGTGTTTTTGAGACAGGGTCTCACTATGCCGTTCAGGCTGGCCTTGAGCTCACTTTGTAGCCCAGGCTGGTCTTGAACTCACAACGATCCGCCTGTCTCAGCCTCCCGAGTGCTGGGATTACAGGTGTGAGCCGCCACGCCTGGCCAAATACTTTTTTTAGAAGCAAAATACATACAACATTTTCCATTTTAATTCATTTATTCCACAGATTGCAATTTTTTGAATTTTTGTATGAAATTCATGTGTTACCTAGAAAAATTGAAGGAACAAAAATTTTCTATTCTGTTCATTACTTTTGGAATACTGCTTCTTTTTTTTTTTTTTTTTTTTTTTTGCGGCACCAGGGATCGAACTCACAACCTCACACTTGCCAGGCAGGCGCTTAGGCCGCTGAGCTAAATCCCTAGCCCTAATACTGCTTCTTTGAGCAGTGTTATGTTCATTTGTATGGGGCATCTAGGGATTATTTGTAATTTTAGACCAAAACATTCACTGAAATGCTTCATTTTAAAAAGTAGGTTTAAGACTGTAGCACCTAATCTTTTCTTGTTGTTCATTTTGTTTTGAGGCAGGATCTCACCATGTAGTCCAGGCTGGCCCCAAATTTGAGATCCTCCTTCCTCAGCCTCCCAACTGCTTAGATTACAGGCGTGTGTCACCATGCCTGGCTCTCTTCTATTCTTATTCCCAAAGCTCCTCCCATTCCCTGCCCACTCTCGAACTACACAGAGGATTGAGCAGCTGATGGGAAGGAAGAGGGGAGGTCCTCGATCATACAGACCCACTGGTGGCCTTAAGAAAATTTAAACAAAGTAGAAATTAAATATTAAATTAGAAATTTTATCTTAAAACACAGATTTATACTTGCTGGTGGTATGTCCAAAATTACATGTACAATCCTTCCAATTCAGTACAGGCACAAGTTTTACTTAGTATTTTTCAGTGCTACGGATTGAACCCAGCGCCTCTGCACTGTGCCACATCCCCAGCTGTTCTTTATTTCTTTATTTTGAGACAGGATCTCTTTAAGTCACTAAGTTGCCCAGGCTGGGATTGAGCTTTCTGTCCTCCTGCCTCAGCCTCCCAGAGTGCTAGATTACGGGTATGTGCCGCCACTCCCCCCTCAGCATAGACAATTTTTAGAAATGCAAATATCCTTGACAATGATGGGTACATCTCCCAAGAGGACTTTGAAAGTGTAGCTGCCAATTTTCCCTTCCTGGATTCCTCTGTGTACTAGACAAAGGTCACCGTGGAAGGACCTGCGCCAGAGTTACTGTCTGTGATTGTGCTCCAGAGGTCCTATTTACTTTGTATTCTAGGATGGCCTAATCAGTAAAGATGAAATGATGGCCTACTTCCTGGGAGCTAAATCTCAGTTGCACTGTAAAGTGGGACCAGGATTCGTCCATAACTTTCAGGAGATGACCTATCTCAGGCCAGCCTTCTGTGTACACTGTGCTGCATTCCTCTTGGGCATAATCAAACAAGGATATGAATGCAAAGTGTATGATCAGGTGTTTGTTTGCTGGGGTCACTGCTGGACACCAGGATCTGGACAGCAGAGCCATTACACTGGTTGCAGGCTTTTCTTGCAAGATATCCGTGAGGCTACAGCGGCCCACTTCCAGCCAGCTCCCAGGCAGGTTGTGGAGACTCAGGGTGCCACACCTTCCCCAAAATGAAATCCGAGTTCCACAACAAAGCAGCAAAGGACAAAGGCTTTGCTAAGTGGGAACATGAGAAGCCCGGGGTGCAAGCAGGTGTGGACATTGTAGACCAGGGCACTGAGTTTGAACCTGACCAGGATGAAGGCCTGGATGAGACCAGACAGGATGGTGAGGATGGCTGACTTCAAGCTGGGGAAACTGAGGCAGTCATGTTGGTAAGGAGCAAGATGAGAAACTGAGGAACACTGCAATCTCAGGAAGTTATCCGGAATGATATCTGAATATTTTCTGCCGTAGGACATTGTGGGGTCACCATGGTTGGTCATTGGGACAGAGGATTTATTCTAATAATGAACTATTTATTCTTCCTCCCTGCCCCTGGTTAGGTGCCACACAGACTGTGTTATGCAGCTAGTTGTTTTCTCACTGTATTTCTCTAGAGCCGTGTATATATGGGTGAAATGAACGCTTCTGTGCACACACTGCATACTCTCAAAACCCAGCCTTTGCTTTTTTGTGAGAATATTTCAGTTCTGTGTACTTTTTGGATGGGACCAGTACTTAATGTTTTCTTGAGGGATGAGGAAGCCTTTCAGGCCTGGAATCTCACAGTTCTTCTAGCGAAGATCATCTGCAAGGAGAAGCCGTTTATGTTGTTTCTGCTACACAGCTGCTATGATGTCTAGCAAGTCACATGTACCTGTCACTGAAGTCTCACCAATTCTGCATCAGTGAAGGGCTATGATACAGCCGTGAAGTGCTCCTAATATTTATAATAGACTTAGGGGAAAATTAACTGCACTTGTCCCATCGGACTGCACACCTTTCCTTCTTTAGATTCCTGAAACAGGAATATCAATTGGAAAATCCATTTGTTTTTGGGAATAAAATTTAGTAGAAAAATCACAGGACAAACCACTCAGTAAAATGCAAAACCGCTGCCAATTTTTAAAAGTTCAAAGTAATTCTACATTTTATTTAAAAAAATTTTTTTTCTGAAAGATAACTCTTGTACTCTTCCCCATTAATTGCCGTCCATAATTAAAAGAATTAATTAAAAAGAAAGCCATCATAAATCATTATGAATATTTCATTTAAACTTTTAAAAAATATGAGTGTCTTAGTTACTTTTTTTCCTTGCTGAGACAAACACCTGACACCCAAACTGAAGCAAGGAAAGGTTTATTTGGCTTACAGTTCTTGGTGGGTTCAGTCCATAATCAGCTGGCTCCGAGGCAGGGTGACATGGCACTGGGGCAACACTTCAAGGCAGCAGCCAGAGCAAAAGAGAGCAAGCCTCTTCTCTACCCTCAAATTGTGCACAGGCCACCCCCTCACCTTCAGGGTGGGTGTAGCACAAAATGTCCTTGCTCTCCATCAGGCAGGATGAGGATATTTACAAAGAACCTTGACTCCCTGCTGAGTCTCTTCAGTTAAACTACTAAACTTCTCAAGTTGACACAATGTATTAACCATAAGAGTCATTTAAGTATTTTCCTCTGACCCAAAATATCTACATGTGGATCTGTTTCTTAAATTATTAGAGAGAGAACTTGATTCAAGATGTTCAAAATAGAAGCCAGGTGCTGGTATGTACGCCTGTAATTCCCAGCCTGTAATTCCCAGCACTGAAGACGCTGAGGCAGGAGGAATACCCTAAGTTCAAAACCACCCGAGGCTACCTAGAGGGACCCTGTTTTAAAAAACCAAATAACAAAAAAAAAAATGCTGTTTGAAATGGAGATGGAATTGAGCCTGTGGGTGAGGGGAATGACTGCTGCAAGTGACCAGTCAGGAACGGTCACACACAGGTACATGGTCCCCATATTGGAAGGCTATTTATACATAGGCTTTTTATACATAGTCCACATAGAACTAATTGTACTTGTGGCTGTCTCTTTTTTCCTCTCTTCTTCACTGCGGACAACTGAGGACAGTTCTGCGGAGCCAACTTGCTAAGCACTGGTTCTGGACCGGTCCGGTGCGAAAGGCACAAAGACAGCGGGACTGGTCTCAGCCTCAGGAACTGAGGGTGTGAGGACTCCAAGGCCATGTGGCCCCCAGGATGTCCATCCAGCTGGGATTCAGCTAGAGTCACCATCTGCAAACACCTCCCAGGGCAAACTGCCACACTCTGAGATGAAATAACTGTTAACAAAACTAAAACGAAAAGGGTAACTTAAGCACAGGGAACCCTTTGTTGTGTTTTTTTAGAAAAAGGAAGTAATTTCAGAAGAAGCCTGTTAATAAATGTGGGACTGCTCTTTTTCTTCTCAAGGGAATTGTTTCACTTCACACTTAATTTGGATGTTTTTGTGTTTTCCTATATGGGAAGAGTTTCATATTGTCAGTCTTCCTATGACAAAGATATTAAATGTACCCTGAGCAAAAAATAAATCAAACATATGTATATGGAAAAAAAAAGAAATGAAAATATTCTTTAAAAAATGTGCTGTGCCTCTTTTTTTTTTTTTTTTGCTGCACCAGGGATTGAACTCACAACCTTTTACTTGCCGGGCAGGCACTTAGGCCACTGAGCTATATCCCTGGCCCTTGTCTTTTTTTTTTTTTTTTTTTTTTTGTGGCACCAGGGATTGCACTCATGACCTTGTGCTTACCAGGCAGGCGCTTAGGCTGCTGAGCCAACTCTCCGGCCCTTGTGTTTTTGAGACAGGGTCTCACTATGCTGTTCAGACGGGCCTTGAGCTCACTTTGTAGCCCAGGCTGGTCTCGAACTCACAACGATCTGCCTGTCTCAGCCTCCCGAGTGCTGGGATTACAGGCGTGAGCCACCACGCCCGGCTGTGCCTCTTTTAAGTGTAAAGTTTTCTTTTTCCTTTTCACGCTTGTCCCTTACGCATATGCATGTCCTTTAGGTTTGCTGCAACGGCACAAGAGTGTTTGTGCAAAGGGAAATTCTTGATAAGTTCACTGAAGAAGTGGTGAAACAGACCCAGAAGATAAAAATTGGAGATCCCCTTCTAGAAGATACGAGAATGGGTCCACTCATCAACCGGCCACACCTGGAGCGGGTCCTGGGCTTCGTCAAGTTGGCAAAAGAGCAGGTGAGAAGTAAGCGGAGGCTGGGTGGAGCAAGGGGAGGGTCACACTGTTGTCACTGCCGTGTGACCTTTCCCTTGTTGCTGTGCACTGGCTGGGAGTGTCCCTCAGCAGCTCCTGGCTCTGTGTCTGTCGGTTTGCTTTCAGGAGTGCATTGGGGTTGTATGTGTAATGCATAAATGCATTCTTTTTCCTTTCTTTGGTAGGGTGCTAAAGTGTTATGTGGTGGAGACCTGTATGTACCCGAGGATCCCAAATTAAAAGATGGATACTACATGAGACCTTGTATATTAAGTATGTTTTCTTGTTTACTTTTAAGTGATTTAAATTAAATACTGAGTAAATAGAAGTAACTATTTAGCAAATTTGTATGTAGTATAAAGCAAAGGTTGGCAAACCGTGTGTTCCCACTACTCAGGTTTAAAATGTATGAAATGCCCCATCCACTTTGAAGCCTTCTCGGTGCTAGTCCCTTGCAGGAGGCGTACATCTTAGTTTACCTGGGACAGTATCTGTTTTGCTGGAAGCAGGGAGAGCAAAAGAAATGAAAGTAAAAAATTAAAAAAAAAATGTGTGTAGGTTTTTTGTTTTGTTTTGTTTTGCAGAACTGGAGGTTGAACTCAGGGCCTCTGTACTAAGCTACATCTTTCATCTTTAAAAAAATATTTTTTGTTTTTTTGGGACAGTCTCACTAAGTTGTTACCCTGCTCAGGCTGGGCTCAAACTTGAGATCCTCCTGCTTCAACCTTTCAGGGTACTGGAATTACAGGAGTGAGCTATCCTGGGTGACTGCAAATGCATATTTGATCAAAATTTAAGAAATGAATTTAATTCCTCAATAAAAAAAAATGTTTTTTCATTTGAGCTATCAAAGATTAATATAATAAAGCAAACTTGTTAGGTAATATGTTAGTCTTTTTAAAAATTAGGCAGTTTCATAATTTTTTTTTTTTTTTTTTTGTGGCACCGGGGATTGAACTCACAACCTTGCGCTTGCCAGGCAGGCGCTTAGGCTGCTGAGCTAAATCCCCAGTCCTGGTGTTTTTGAGACAGGGTCTCACTATGCTGTTCAGGCTGGCCTTGAGCTCACTTTGTAGCCCAGGCTGGTCTCGAACTTACAATGATCCTCCTGTCTCAGCCTCCCAAGTGCTGGGATTACAGGCGTGAGCCACCACACCCGGCTCAGTTTCATAGTTTTTAGCATCTTCTTTCAGGAGTCTTAAAAATCTCCTGATTTGAGAAATGTTCTTATATGTCAGCTACTCTTTTATTTTATTCAAGGTCTTGCTCTGTAGCCCTGGCTGGCCTTGAACTCACAGCAATCCTCCTGCTTCCACCTCCCAAGTACTGGGATTACAGACTTGTGCAGAAATGCTCAGCAGCTGCTCTTTTATTCCCTTATCTCCTTTGATACTCCAGCATAGATCTCACTGCTCCCAGAGCTAGCCCTGTGTTATCAACCTGTGTAAGATGCTAACATATCTTCCAGCAGTATTGGGTAATGAATTGTTTTGAGTAAATTCTTGACTAGTGGTTTCCCTCAGAATTATATGTAGATGATTGTTTTTAGAGAATTAGAATATAGTAAACCATCTTTAAACACAGCCTAAATATTTCCTAATCTGCTTTTCAAGATAATTCAGATGTCTCCAAAGCATATCATGACCCGCAGGTGACCAGCATGCTATATGAAGAATAGCCTCTTAACAAATCTCTTTAGAGATTTTAGAGTTGTCTTTATAGCTCAGGAAGTGAGCTGGTGTTTGTAGTAGGGTTCTCAAGCTCTTTTTCTGGGCCACATTGTTTACATGTGTAACACAGCCTTACAAGCAACATGTCTCACTCCATGCAGTGACTGCCAAAACTGAGAGAAGCTGTTCTTCATGTACAGCGCCAATATATACATGCATTCCTTTCTTTGAGACTCACTGGGGTTCAGTATTGGACATATGAATATATGAGCTTTTTTGATAATGCATATTTCAAATTGTCAACTGTGAATTAAATCATTTCAGGAAATTAGCCACTTAAAGGAACTTAAGTATGTTTTAATGTAAAGTGAATACTTCCACAATTCCCTATTCCTTCCACTTTCTGCCCACCCCCTCTGTTCTCTCTTCCCTCCCCTTGCTATGTCCTCCCCTCCCCTCCCCCCTCCTCTCACACTAAGAAAATGTGAAAAAGTATGAAAACAGTGATTATGTAACATTTTAATAGAAGTCGGTATGATTGTATGCATTTTCAGTGTTTTATTATGAATATTTACAGCATCTTTTTTTTTTCCCCCAAAACATGACTTTCAGTGCTTCATGACAGTTTACCATGAGGTTGTGCATAGTTCATGTGATCATTTTTATATACTGGCTGTTTAGTTTATTGCCTCCTGTTTTTACTATTTTAAGTAAGGTCACACTGACCATCCTTGAAAGTAAATATTTGTCACCTCATTAGCTATTTTATTATGATAGATTTGGAAAGGCGAATTTATTTTTATGTATGTATGTATGTATGTATGTATGTATTTATTTATTTTGGTACCGGGGCTCGAACTCATGACCTTGCCCTTGTCAGGCAGGCACTGTGCCACTGAGCTATATCCGCGGCCCTGAAAGGTGGATTTAGAGTTACACAGAGTCTACGCTTGTTTAATGCATATTGTGAAGTTGCCATGCAGAAAAGATGTTCAGTATATACCCACACTGGCCATGTCATACTGAATTTTTTTCTAGTTACGTATTTTATTGTTTACTGGGAATAAAGTACTTTTACGTTTCAGAGATTTCACTGACTTTGGATTTTATGATAAATGTTTGCAGCTAATTGCAGAGATGACATGACCTGTGTGAAAGAAGAGATCTTTGGACCGGTCATGTCCATTTTACCATTTGACACGGAAGCCGAGGTTCTGGAACGAGCCAACGATACCACGTTTGGACTTGCGGCTGGTGTGTTTACCAGGTATGCGGAGGAGGAGTACACCCGAGGCAGCTCTGGGGGATGAGGCCACAGTGGCTGCCTTGATGTGTGATGGATCTGACTCCTTGCTGCAGTTTGCTCTCGCTTAGGACCATCGGTGTTTTGTATTTGCTTCCGGTGGAGTCAGAGGATGCCAGAGTAGTACTTTGTAGTTTACCCTAAATGTCCAGAGGACCCTGGTTAAGTTTAGATTGAACTCTAAACTTTGTTGGTGAAAATTCCGTTCTCTTGTATGTTCATTGAATAAATATTTAACGTTGTGATCTATGTGAGAGCAGTGGGCTAGGTGTCTATTGAAAGCAATTCCCTCATATGTCAAGGAATTTGGAAACCTGTGAGTGTATAAATGCTGGAGTTAGCTGTGGTGGCTCACGCCTGTAATCCTGGCACTCAAGAGCTGAGGCAGGAGGATCACCACAAGTTTGAGCCCAGCCTGGGCTACATAATGAGTTCACGGCCAGCCTGAACTCCATAGTGACACCCTGTCTAAAAAACAAACAAACAAACAAAAAAAATGATGCTGGACAGTCCTCTTCAAAAAGCGTGGTCTTTAGGGACATTCGAGTAGTTTCTCATTGGAATGCAAGCGTTTTTCCTGTTGTTGGATATTTAGGATGTTGTTTCAGTTTTAACTGTCCTAAGTAATACGACTAATCTTTATACATAAACTTTAAGGCAAAAGATGATTTGGGAGCCAACTTTGTTTGAAAATGCCCACATACTTCTTGGTTACAGACAAACTTTGCTTAAGTCTTTGGCAGTTTTCTAAGGCTGCTTTGCACTGGGAAGTGTGCTGTTTGTTTAGTGACCCAGAGCTCAGTTGTTCTATGGCTTTGTGGTCCGAGACCTGGAAGAGAAGCCCAAGTCTCCCTCGAGGCCCTGATATAGTAGTTTTCTTTTGAGTGCTGAGAAAAGATTGGGACTCAG
Organism: Cuniculus paca; assembly: GCA_004365215.1. NCBI lineage: Eukaryota > Metazoa > Chordata > Mammalia > Rodentia > Cuniculidae > Cuniculus > Cuniculus paca. The sequence goes on along the minus strand of RJWT010009417.1, from coordinate 3,253 downwards.
CTTTTTAAATTTGTGGATGGAGACAGCGAAGTGCTTTTGCTTTGCTTTCCCACCTCAATACAAACAAAATCCAATCACAGCAGAAGTAACCTTAATACACTATTAACCTTTTCTTTTTAACAACCCCACTGGGATAATGCACATGCCACACAATTTGCTCAGTTCAGTGGTTTTTAGCTTACTTACAGAATTGTGCAACTAGCACTGCAATCTAATTTTGGAATATTTTCAGTGTGTTTCTTCATCCTAAGAAAAAACTGTGTGCCCATTAGTAGTTATTTCCAGCCAGATGTGGTGGTGCATGGCTGTATCTCAGCACGTAAGAGGCTGAGCCAGAAGAATTGCTGTGAGTTCCAGGTCTGTCAGAGCTGGACTACCTAGTGAGACCTTGTCTCCAAACAACCACAAAATAGTCACTCTCCATTCCCTCTCCTCTCCAGCCTCGGGGACCATTAATTTACTGTCTGTCCCTATGGGTTGCCTATTCTGAAAAAAAATTTTATGTGAATGGAGTCATATAATGTGATTTGTGACTTCCTTTTCTTTGAGACAGGGTTTCAATGTATAATCTAGGCTGGCACAGAACTTACTGTTTAGCCTTAACTAGTCTCAAATTCGTGATCCTCCTGTCTCAGCCTCCTGACTGCTAGGATCACAGGTGTGTGCACCATACCTAACCTATGTTTAGGTTTTTTTTTTTTTTTTTGAGACAGGGTCTCTTTGTACTTCAGGCTGGCCTTTAACTCAGTATGCAGCCTAGGCTGGCCTCAAGCTTGCAGTGATCCTCCTGCCTCAGCTTCCCCAGTGCTGGTGTTACAGGAGTATGCTGCCATGCTTGGCTTATTTTTACTTTCTTGATTGTCTTATTTGCAGCACACAGTTTTAAAAATTTTGCTAAAGACCAATTATTCCTTTTTTGTGTGTGGTCTGTTCCTTCTGCTGTCACAGCCAGGGAGGCTTGGTCTAACCCAAGGACATAGGATTTATTCCTGTGTTTTCCTCCAAGAGTTTCTGTAGTCTCACTCTGATGTTCTAGATCTGTGATCCACACGAATGAATTTTCGTGTATTGTGTAAGAGAAAGGGATTCATCTTTAGCCTTTCGCATGTAAGTATCTAGTTCTCAGACCACTTGTTGAAGACTGCTTTTCCTCACTGATTTCAGCACCCTTGCTAATATTTATTTTGTAGCTCCCTTTTGGATGATACTATAAATCTTAAAATCTGTGCCTAGTTTGCCTCAATAATAGAAGACTTTGAAACGTTTTAAAGAAACAAAAATTTGGCAAGCTTTCGGAACCCTGAAAGCTGGACCCTGACTTTTCCTAGGGAAGCAGTAGTAACCTGGCGTGCTTTCCTTGGCAGGGACATCCAGCGTGCTCACCGAGTGGCGGCCGAGCTGCAGGCGGGAACGTGCTATATTAACAACTACAACGTCAGCCCAGTGGAGCTGCCTTTTGGCGGCTATAAGAAGTCAGGTAAGGAGCTGGCCAGTGTGACAGCAAACCAGGTGTCAGGGAGACCAGCGTTCCCAAACCTGCCTGCGTGTTAGGGTTTCTGGGAACGGAGGCCAGGCACTTCCAGAAGGTTCTTACATGCAGTGTGGCTGTGAACTGCTGATGCACATCTCAAAAAGCTTCTTCTGGGTGGGGAGTCTGTGATGATCATGATCAGAAAGCCACTCCTCCAGGAGTTCTGTATCAGGCATTGTCCAGCAGCAGGGTTTAGGTAAAGTGTCTCTAAAGTATTATCCCAGAAAGTTTAGGTTAGTTCGTTTTCTCTGTTAGGCCAAATTAGTAACAGTCTCTTGATTTAGCGTTCCACTATCAGTTACAGTCATCACCATCCTAGTTGGTGGCCATGGGAGTGCTCCATCCTTCATAGCCACACGTCACCTCAATGTGACAGATGTGTAAGTCTAGCTGCCGGCGGATGGAGGCAGCAGAAATGGAGCTCCTTCCTCTAAATTCTGTTACCTGTAGGTGTCCATTAGTTTCCTGTACTGCTCTTCACATGGACTCAAAATAGCTTGACCTTTTAAAAGTGTCAGTGTGAGAATCCAAGCCCTGGGCACCGTAGCAAATCTTTACAGCCATCACAGTGTCAGCAAATATATAAACCCTGCTGGACACTGATGAGATAGATGGCAGGTGTTAACTTGACGGCCCCACTTGGTGTTTAGTATTATCCCAGCACTGACTACTTGTGCCCTCCTGGTATCTCCGTGGAGGGGAGGGATGCTCAGAGGAGCCATGCACATAGGCGCAGGTGCAAGTGGGAAGCATGGTGCCCTTGCATTTGGCTCTCACCTTCAGTACAGGGACAGTTTGCTTGGAATCTGCAACTTAGACTCAGTGGGGTGGGGGGTGGGGTGTCCCAGGCATGTTTTGTTTCCCTTTGGACCAGGCCTACATAGAATGAGGAAGAGAAACAGCTAGATATGTAGAGCAGTGCCTGTCCTATCCTGCTGACCAGCTGTGCTCAGAGACTTGGAAAGGAGCCAAGGAGAGCAAGATGTTCGAGCATGTTCTCTTTTGAATGGTGCCCACAGAAGTGTGCACTTTTGGGGACCTGCCTCAGTCTGGGGCAGTGCAGAAGACAGGACCAGCAAGGGACACTGTCTTGCTATCACAGTAACCATATGCACTCAGATGGGACAAGGTCATCAGAGGATGCAGGGTGTAACAGCAGGTCACTTGCAGGTTTAGTGTGAAAGGTTTGGGAGCTTACTACATAGTTTTAATTTAGCACCTCCTTTCAAGGCCAGAAGGTTGATAGTTACTGAGACTGACTTAAGACTAAACAGATTATCCTAACAACAACTGTAAAAATAAAAACCCAAGTGTTAAAAAAAAAAAATCTTTACCCAGAATAGTGGATACCTGAAATTCAGAGTTAAAAATTGCTAAGAAATGAGACCTGTATATTTTCCTGTCCTGGTCCCCAGAGATCGGTGGGTCCTACTTCCCATCCAGAGCTCCACAGCCAGTACAGGAATGGAGGGCTTTATCCTAAAGTGTTGAGGTTGTGGGTCCCTCTCCTCCCACCCTGAGAATCTTCCATCTTTAAGGAAGATTGTGACTTTTCAGACAGTTGTAGCAATGGCTCACCCTGGCCCCTTTCCTTCCTTTCAGGATTCGGCAGAGAGAACGGCCGTGTGACCATTGAATATTACTCACAGTTGAAGACTGTGTGCGTGGAGATGGGTGATGTGGAGTCTGCTTTTTGAAGCCAGGCTGTGGGATAAGGAGAGT
>RJWT010009416.1:0-25173 GCA_004365215.1 Cuniculus paca | reverse complement strand
TCTGGAAAAAGGTTCACATCTATGCACACAAGCATGCTCTTGTACACACACACTGCAAACTGCAGTTTCATGACCCACTGTAAAAGCCTTTGCTCTTATGTACGTGTTCCAAATAAAAGGGTGTATATATAGAATCCCAGGAATCAGGGGACTGGGTGGGACACCTACCCCAGGTGACATGTCCAGATGAAGGACTCTGATGAAGCCATGACTTAAAAAAGGAATTCTCCATAGTGGCCACGGCCTTGATGCTAAGGTTAACAGCTTAACACCAGGGTGTGGTACCTGATTTTGAACTCTGGAAATTAATGGTGATGAGGATGGGCTGCCTGCCAAAACATGTATTGTGAATCCCAAAAGAAGCACCTTCTATTTTGAGATTTCTTAATCCAAAGCCTGTTGGCCTGGGCTTTAACCCATGTGTAGGTGCTTTTTTTTCCAACTCTTTTATTCTTACATTTTCTTGGGTTTTCAATCCATGGAAAGGATAACAACTTACTCTCTGCCCTTTCTGATTCACCAAAAAGGGTAGTCATGTGATAATACAAATTAAGTATCTGACCCAAATGTCAGGAGGAAAAACCAACGGTATAATACTTCCTTTCCCTTCCCTTCCCTTGACAACAGTATCCAAGTCAAGAGAAAGGAGGTGGCAGAGTATCAAACAAAGTCTGGAAAAAGGAGATAAAAGTGTGCTAGGGTCCTTTTCACTCCTCAATCTCCCCTAGAAAAGAAAAATAAAAATGCAGTCTCACACCACATAATACAAGAATGCCACCGAGTAGCTGCATATGTAAAAGGAGCGACCTCTGGAAAGATCAAAAGATGTTACTCCTCTCAAAAGTCTTCACTGACTCCCCATTACTGATAAAAAGCCCACAGCCTTTAATGGGAGCGTCAAAGTCCTTTTCCTTTCCCACCATAATCCCTTCCTCTATTCCCACCCGTACCAGATGTTGAATACACACCACACCCTCACCCTGGCCGGCAGACTACTTTCCCCTCTCATTTTCCTTGCCACTATTCCTGCCTTCTCCATTGGGAGGGGCCGGCCCATTCTTCCAGCACTCGTTTGCTGTCACCCCTTTCTCTAGCTCTTCCAGAGAGAACTGATTCATCTATGTACCCAAAGGATTGCTATGCCCTCTCCTACCCCCACCATTATAACACAAATAGTCTTTGTAATTTGATCCCCTCCAGTTTGTAAATTGAAACCAGGGCCATGTCTTACGGGGCGGGCGCAGGTGTGCTTCCCTTGAGTTCCGACCTCTTCCAAGACCCCCCCCCATTTACTCCCATACCCCGTTCCTCTTGTCAGGGGCCTAGCATAGCCTCTCCCAGATAATAGATTCATTCTATTTTCCCTAAACTAAATGAATACCTGAGATTAGGAGAGAATGCAATTTATTCCGAAGACAGAAGAACATCAGCACCATGATAAAAGGCAGGTGAGACTTCAAATTTGAGCCTAATTAATATGAAGTCTCCTGTTCCAGGTCAACACGGCACATCTAGAAGCTTCTCAAGATTTTTAGTTCCTGCAGTTGTGAAGCCCTGCCTTACACAGGGGCCTTTACAGCTGCAGAGCACAGAGATCAACTAGTGAGCAATTATGAGTTAGAAAAAGATCGCCTACTTCCTCAGGACCCCTTCCTGCCATCTGCTAGACATTTGTCATAAAGACCATCAAACCTGCTACAGGCAGATGAATGACATGCTCTCAGGGCTGTGCAGTGAGGAGCCCCAAGCAGCCTTAAACATGCTAAACCGAGCACACCTGATCATGTTCTGCAAAACAGTCCTCCTAAGAGTGCGTGGACTATGGAGTCTGAGAAATCTGAGTTCAAATCCCGGTTAACCTTCAGCTTTCATGCTTCAAAAATGAAGCTTATAAAAATGCCTCTACTGGGCTGGGGATTTAGCTTAGGGGTTTAAGTGCCTGCCCGGCAAGCTTGAGGGGGTGAGTTCGATCCCCGGTACCAAAAAAAAAATGCCCCTACTCAGGACTGCTTTTAGGATTAAGTGAGATTTTGAATGCCAAGTACCTAGTGACTCTCAACAAATGCTCAGTAAGTGCAAGCTGTTATTACAAAAATGCTTCTAAAACATAATACGCGACTGACAGTTCTCTTTTGGATTAACTTTCAAAAGTCTTTTATATGCAAAAATCATGGGCCTTGTTTGTCTCCGCCAGCCCCTTTAGGATTCTTTGTTTTGTGCTAAAATGAGAATACCTAATTGAGTCTTCACTTACTAATCAGATGTAGTTAAAAATGACATTAAGATGTTTATAAAAGTAAATCCATTGCTTAAAGAAAGTTTTCAGCCACTGACTATCTGTGATAGGCGCATGAGGAATTCCAAAGGCATTATTCAAAGACTAAATTTGGGGGCTGAGGGATAACTCACTGGTAGAGCACTTACCTAGCATGCGCAGGACCTTGGATTTGATCCCCAGCACCACAATTAATTAATTAATTAATTAATATTGTGTTTAAAGCATTTACATCTTACAAAAAACTCAGATATTCTCTACAAGATCTAATAAATGTTAGACCATTGTTTCTTTATTTGAAATCAAGAGCATATTAATTGTGAAAATAGGTCTACTGAGTCCATAAAGTAGAATCCCATGATACCTAAAATTTTGGAAGCAATCCAACCTGGATGCTCAGGCTGCCCTTCTGAGTGGCCCCAGGAGATTTCAGTAGAGCGATGCTCTGTGGGCTCCTTTCCGGACCTGGGAATAACTTTAGTCATTGCTTCATATCCCGACTTCCCAGCTCTTAGTCAGAGAATGCTCTTGAAACCTCACTTGATTCACTGATACCGTGAACTCTGCTTTTGCAAGAGCAGAGTTTTCCAAGTCTTTTATTAGTCCATGTGTGCAGTACAGAATGATTACATTTCCTGCAGAGAGCCGGCGCATGAACACAACACATCCTAATTCTTTTTTCATCCCCTTCCTCTCTTATCTCTTGGATCCCTCACATTTGCAAAAGACATATCTCCCTATTTTCTATTATCTATCTTTTATTGTGCTCTCTTTTACAGATTTTTAATTTCTTATATAAGAGAAACCATGTATACAAACCATGTCTGACTTATTTCACTTAACCTTATGGTCTCAAGGTGCGTTCATTTTCCTGCAAATGATGCAAGCTTATCCTGCATAGCAGAGCAGTACTTCACTGTGTATAAATGCGGCATGGTGGCGCACGCTTGTAATCCTAGCACTCGGGAGGCTGAGGCAGGAGGATCGTTGTAAGTTCAAGATCAGCCTGGGCTACAGTGAGCCCAAGGCCAGCCTGAACTGCATAGTGAGACCCTGTCTCAAAAAGACAAAAAAAAAAAAAGCGGCATTTGCTTTGTTCATTCATCTGTAGATGGACAAATAGGCCACTCCCCAGATTTAGCTCTTATGAGCTGTGCTGCTACAAACACGGATATGTATGTACCACTGTAATATGACGTCTTTAACTCTTTCTGGAAGATACTTAGAAAGGGAAATGAATGGAATTTCTAGTTTAGTATTTTGAGGTATCCCCATGCTGATTTCCAAAGTGGCTGTTCTAGTTTACATTCCCACCAAGAGTTCCCTGCAGCCTCACCAGCATTTGTTATCCTTTGATTTCTTAATGATAGCCAGTTTTTCTGGAATGAGATGGAATTTCAGGGTTGTTTTTAATTTTCATTCTAATGGCCAGAGATGTCTATTCAGTTGCCCGTTGTTTGACTATTTTATTTGGGGGAGTCTAATTATTTTGAGTTCTCTATATATTCCTTATATATATTGCATATTATGTATTATATACTTATATATTAATCTGTCTGAGGAATAGCTGGCAAAGGAATTTTTCCCATTCTGTAAGCTGTCTCTTCACTCTGTTGATTTACTGCATGGAAAATTTTTAATTTGATGTGATCACGTTTGTTGATTCTTGATGGTATTTCTTGTGCAATTGGTGTTCTGTTCAGAATGTCCTTGCTTACACCTATGTCTACAAGAGTTTGACCTATTTTATCTTCCAGCAGTGTTTCTGTTTTAACATTTGGAACTTTGATATATTTTTATTTTAGTTGCACATGGTGAGCTATCTGGGTCTAGATTAAATTTTCTGCATATGAATAGACAGGTTTTTCAGCATCATTTATTAAAGAGGCTACTTTCCTCCAATGTATGTTTTTTGATTCTTCATCAAAGACGAGGGAGCTGGGGTTGTTTCTGCATCCTTTATTCTGTTCCATTTATTCATATGCCTGTTTTTGTGCCAGTACCATGCTGTTTTTATCACTATAGCTTTGCAATAATTTGAAATCCAGGATTTTGATGGCCTCTTACTTTACTCTTGTTACCCAAGTCTATTTTTACTATTCTGGATCTCTTCTGGTTCCATATGAATTTTAGGATTGTGTTGCCTCATTCTGTGAGGAATGCTGTTGGTATTTTGATTAGGATTATGTTAAATTTGTATATCAGTTTTGCAAGTATGCCCATTTTGATTATATTGCTTCTATCTATCCAGAAACAGGGATATCTTTCAATTTTCTGATATGCACTCTGATCTCATTTTTCAGAGTACTGTGGATTTCATCATAGAAGTCTTTTTCTTCCTTGGATAGGTTAATTCTTAAGTATTTAGTTTTTCTTGATGCTATTGTGAATAGTACTGTTTTCCTCATTCCTTTCCCAGCGAGTTAACTATTGGTGTACAGGAACACTTGGTTTTTGTGTGTTGATTCTGTGTCCTGCCACATTTCTAAATTCAAGAGTAGATTATTATTCATTCAATCATCAAGCACTGTCTGGCCCTTCTCTTGCATGGACCACAATGCTAGTCACTGTAGAAGATGCAAAGAAGATGAAACAGATCCCTAAACTCTTGGAGTTCTCTGTCTAGGGGAAAATCTAGAATTGCAATCTAAAATCTGTCTACTGGAATTAGTATATAAGATAATGAAGAATGTATCATAAGTAATACTATTTATCATTGCATAAATAATAAAAAGCAATACATGCCATAGGCAGAAAGATACCTATGGGTGGCAATAGCCACAGAAGCCTAAAATTAACCTCACCCTTAGCAGATAAAAAGGCTTTCACTAAGCAGTAAGAAAGGGAATTAGTCCACGGAAAGAGACCACTACAATAACTGTGCAGGATGGTATAAATAGCCTTGGAAAACAGGACGCAGACCAATCCACTTACACAGACGCCAAAGTAGTATTCAGCAGTATGAAAATCAGAAAGGTGATTTGGGACCAGATGATGAAGCACTGAGTGTCAGAAGCAGGAATCCATACCCTGTCTTATACAGACCAGGAAGTGATACTCTTATATGGCACACTATAGGAAGCTGAGCAAGGGTACAGAAATGTGGAGCTCTCAAAGGGCCCTTTTAACATCAGCTCTGTGAACAAAGGAATTACGGGGGAGTAGGTGTAACTCTCCAGCCAGGGAGAAGGATCAGGAGGAGGAGGAGACAGTGACTTGGGGATTAGCTGTACATTTCAGTCCTGCCTGCTCACCCTGGCCTCTTTGACCATGGGTCATCAGTAATGAGTAGCTGAAGCAGGAAAGGCACAAAACAGAGCTGCTGGTGGCTGGAAAGATGTTGATCCTGGCAGTAAAACCTGCCCCATCTACGCCCAGGATAAAGGAATGAGATTGGGTGGTTTTCTGGGCCCCATGGCATGGTCCACAGGGCTGTCAGCAGCCTTTAATCAAAACATGAGGGTGTAGCATACAGTGGTGGTTGGTTTATCTTCTGGATTGTCAGTGCAGGCTTATGTGTCCCTCTATTTATACACGCACCCAAGCCTGCTGGATGGCTGCCATTCCATTCAAGGGAGGTGAAACAAAACCCTCCTGTGTAGCATGCTGGGACACATGCTATGCATTCCTGGAAGCAACAGGCAAGAAAGGGTTTGACCTCTAACCACAAAAGGGAATCCAGTAGGGAAAACCTCACAGCAGCCTGACAGACCACAAGAAGAAATCTATCTCTGGTTTATGGAGAGCTAATCTTGGTAAAGCAGTGGGTGGGATGCTAAAGAAGTCATATCAGTTTTAAGGAATGGGAAAGCAACATGAAGGGCTCCAGAAACCACCTGCCTGCCTTCGTATCAGCTTCATTGTCAACCTTGTCAAAATTCCACTTTGGGAGACTATTCAGTTTATACTAACTTCATGTCCCAATTCATCAGCCACATCCTACAACAGTCTTTTCTTGGAGACCGAAATAATTTCTACACAAAGGGCAGCAGATTGCAGAAGTCAACTCGGTCAGTTGTATGGGAACTTGCCAGGCTGAATCTGGAGGCCATAGACAGACAACTGGTAGGGCACTTACACTGACAAAATTCCCAACCAGTCGGACCTTTTCTTCCACACCTCCAGCCTCCCGTCATTCTCGTTCCCTGCCCTGGAGCATGACAGGCAGGCCCACATTTTTTTTCCTGGCCACCTCCTTCCTAAACTTTCCCAGATTACTGGAACTGAATGCTTCTTCCTTTAAATTTCTAATCTCATGGCACTTTTCACATTGCGTATATAATCTCACCTTTCACATACACACCCTTGCCCCACTACTGTCCCTCTTCTCCCCACATCACCTTAAACATTAGAGATATTCCAATAAATGTGTTGAAAATATATACAAACTTTGAAATCTCAGTAGATTTTCAATAAATGTTGCCAATTCATTCAATGATTTTTAGAGTAAGGATACTCACGTCAGCAAGACACAAATCTGGCCAAAAGCAAAGATCGTGATGTAAATACAGTGGACCTCCCCCTTTCCTCAGTGGGTCCCTGAAATCTCAAACACTACCAAATTCTAGATATACTGGGTTTCCTTATATATACATAGCTATGATAAAATTGAATTTATAAATAGGCACAGTAGGAGAATAATAATAATAACAGATAGTAAAATAAAACAAATCTAATATACTGCAATAAAAGTTATGTGATGCTGACCAGGCTTCTCTCCCCCCACCTCCATATCTTAGTGTACTATCCTCACCCTTCTTCCTGTGAGATGACAAAATTACTGTGCAGTGAGATAAAGTGAGGAGGAAGACACTAGATTTTAACATAAGCACTGTTGAGACCAATTTAATACTCAGGTGGTTACCAAGTGTAATAGGTAGGTGGTGTATACATTGTGAATAGGCTGGACAAAGGGGTGATTCATGCCCCAGGCAGGACTGAATGGGACAGTGGAGATTTCATCACGTTACTCAGAATGGTGTGAGTTAAAACTTACGCACTGTTCATTTCTGGAATTTTCTCTTTATCTGTTTCTGTCTGTGGTTGACCATGGGTAACTTAGACTACAGAACACAAAACTGCAGAAAAGGGGGCACCAGAGTATCACTGTTCACTGAACCGCTTGCCATGTCCTAGACTGGTTAAAACCAGTGCTAGTCAAAGAAAAAAGCACAATAGCTTCAGGAAACAGCCGCCATCTTTGAGAAAAAGAGGTAAACATTAGGTGTTTTTCTCCAGTTTCCTTCACTTCCTCCTTCCTGGTCAACCATTCTTCCTGATCACTTCTCATAGCCTCTCCTGTCCCCTCCCTCACCTTCAGATGCTCCCTGTCCCTTGAGCTATGACAGTTGTCCCTCATTGGTCTTCCCCTCAAATAGTCACACATTTTCCTCGTTTTGCTTACCTGAGTTATGTTTCTCCAAAAATACTCTATGTGCTCTCAGGTTCAGGTCTCTGCTTATCCCCTTCTCCAACCTGTGGAACATTTACCTATCCAAATAATATTTAATTCTCCAAAACTCAGTTCAATCACTTCATCCTTCACTGGGTCTTCCCTGCAACACCCTTCTAAAAGCAATTTCTGTTTTTCTGAACTCTCACCACATTTCCCACCTTCCTTACTCTACTTGTACACTCCACACGGCAGCCTTTGGTTTCCTACCTTCCTGTCCAACTAAAATGGAAATTCTGAAAGCAGACGCTTTTCTCTTATCCCTCATACTATCGCGCTTTGTTGCTTCTACACAATATGTCTTTGATGAATATTTGTTCAGTGAAAGGATGGGCAAGTGAATGAGTGTATGAAAAGCAATAGTAAATTATTGAATGAATGAGGAAAGTCATACCAGATCATTACCAGGTGCAACTTCTGGTCTTTCACTTACGTTAGTTATCACTACCCTCATTTTACAACTGAGGCAACTGAGGCCAAGGCAGACTAAATTCCTTTTAAGAGTCAGGCTACCAATCTCCCAATTTAGAGCTCTTAATCCTAGATCACTCTGTTCAACACTGATCTCTGTTTTATTCTTCAGTGCCATTTTTTTTTCTCAGTACCACGGGATTAATTATCTTTAAGAAGACTGGAAAAAAATGTCCTACTTCTTTCACCTTTTGATTTACTCCTTAGTCCCATACCTTCAGAGAGGTCACAAATGAACATTTACTTAGTTAAGAAGGTGTCTGGCTCCGTCATAATCAAGGCAAACACAGTCTACATGACTACGAAGACCAAGTCGCTCAAGACCGAAAGTAATCCCCTGGTTAGTCTACTGACATGACAGGGAGGGTGCATTTATCAAAAAACAAAAATGAAACAAACAAATAACAACAACAAAAACCCAGCCACACTGTGGGGAATACAAGAAGCCATCCATTCGAGGTGCCTCTGTCCAGAAGCAGGGCCAGGAAAAGAGCTGCTGGTCCCTTCCAGCCACAGTGCCAGCACTGTCTCTGTCTGTGGCTCCCTGGACCTGATTCAGCGCCTACAATAGAAACTGTCAGGAGAGGTTTCATCCTCTTGCTGCAGGCAAACGCTACAGACATAATGAAACCCCCAGGCTCCCCTGGAAGAAGGAGGCATCGAAGCAAAAGAGCAGAGTCCTAGCTTCGAAGGACGGAATCAACCTGGCTTGGAAGTAACTCTAGGCCCGAATAAGTGCAGTGATTAGCACAGAACATGCTAATTCCGACCCTGCCCCAGAGAGCCTACTGAGGGAAATCTCTGGCAAATGTTCTAGCAGTGTGACTGGGGAGGACAGCAGCTCCTGATAAAAGCCCAGGAAGAAGATACTCCACTCAACACTTCTTGGGCTGAGTCCTGCAGCTCTTCTGATGGTCTTTCTGCTTGTTATGCATAGAACATGCTACAAGCTTGTGGAGGTTAAAGAGCAGCTTAGAATTAGGAGATGTTTCTCACCCATCCTAAATTATTTCAAGTCTTGGTCTCCCTAACTGTACAGTAGGGGTGCCCCAGAGTTAGGACTGTTGTGCTTATCTATAAAATGCTGAATCTACAGGAAGATGTGGCCGAAGTCCTAAAGCTACTCAGTCCCACTGAGCTTCAGACAAAGAGCTCAGGAGGCTCGGCCCTCACCAGCTGGAGCTCCCCTCCTAACCTGCCTTACTGGTCGCCAAGCTCCTGGGTGTCTGATAGGGATGTGCTTTCCCCTGGCTGCACCCCCTACCCTGGGCCCCACTCTTGGCCACACAAGCACGTGAGGTGTGTGGCTGTGCTACTCCGTGCCAGCATTGCCCCACTAATACCACCCCTCCTAGTCCTGATATCCATGGGGGCCTGGTCCAGGGCATCCCCCTCAGATACCAAAATTCACTGAAGCTCGAGTCCCTTCTTATGCTTAGTGTAGTATTTGCATGTAACCTGCTCACAACCCTCTGCATACTTTAAAACATCTTGGGATGGTTTATAATCCCAAATACAGTGTAAGGGCTATGTAAGGGGCTACTGCTCAGAGACCAGTAGCAGAAAAAAGTCTGAACATGTTCAGTATATATATATTTTCAGTTCAGGCATGGTAGTGCCCACCTGTAATCCCAGCACTTGGGAGGCTAAATCATAACGATTGCCACAAGTTCAAGGCCAATCTAGGCTACATAATGAGTTCAAGGCCAGTGTGAACTACATAGCAAGACCCTGTCTCAAAAAAACAAACAAACAAAATCAACCCATTGTTGGTGGAAGCTGTAGACATGGAACCTGGGGATATGGGGGCCAAGGGTATTACATCATCTATCCAGAGCATCAAGCAGGATCAATTTAGACATTCATATTATGTAGGCCCTCGAGTAAATTACCTGACAGGTCTCCTCAAAGGACTCCGAAAGGTGGAGCAAAAGACTATTCAAAAGGCATCTCATGGGCATTTCATTTAGCTCAGTGGCACAAGCGTCTACCTGGCAAGCGCAAGGTCATGAGTTCGATCTCTGGTACCAAAAAGCAAAGCAAAACAAACAAACAAAAAAAAGGCATTTCATCACATTACACTCTGCCCGATATGTTTTCATCTCGGTCATGAAAACATTTTTAAACGTAATTACCATGCACTTATCACTTACCAAAAATAGCATTAATTCCCTAATGCTCTCTAATGCTAAACCACTTGTCTATTTCCTTGGTTTTTTTCTTCAAGTAGCTTTTTTTTATTGATTTGCTTAAACCGGGGTTCAACAAGGTCCTCACACTGCATTTGTTTGTGACCTCTTCTCAGTCTATTTTATCCTATAATAATTGGCCTTTCTTTTTTCTCTATTGTCATTGTATAAAATGCTCTAAACTGTATCTGACTATATAAATATATATGAAAGTATATATAGATATATAGAGATGAGGTGGTATTATTTCTCCAATGTTTAAATGTTATAGAAAGATATTATACTATATATACCTTATTACTGACATTTTTCTTGCCATGCAATACTATTTTACAGTATTTTTTTTCTATTTTACAGTATTAATAGATGGGTTTTGGTTTGTTTTTACTGCCACATGTTATTCTATGGTGTGATGGTTAACCTTGATTGTCAACTTGATTGATTTGAGAGATGTCATTCTGGAATATGGTGCTATACAGCTTTCTCCTCAAAGCAAGGTCTTTTACTTTTGTATTTTTGAGGCTGCAAAGGGAGGAGACTTGCTGCTTCTTATGATGCCCTCAGGCCATCTTTTATATTTTTCTGTTCCTTCTCAGCAATCAAGATCGCCTGAGTTCTATCTTCATAGTCCACAGCTTTACTGGAACTTCCTTTCTGGTCAAACTCACATTTTAAATCATTCTGCTGGGCTCTTTGTTCTTGATTTGCAACATAAATCTGGCCAATAGTCATGCCACAGCCTCAACATTTAACTGCCTTGAAGTTTCTTTTACCAGATTAATTAGTCCACTGCCCTTAATCTTAGTCTCAGGCAAAGTCACTGGACATGAGCAAAATGTAGACAAACTTTTGCCAAGTCAAAACGCACATCATCTGGGGTCCAACAGCCAAAGCAGTCCTTCTTCCCAGCAGAAGCCTCCCAAGCCTGATCTTTACTAGCTGGATTTTTATCAGCCTTCTGGTCTTATGAGCTCTGACCAGAATCTCCCATATTGAACAGCCTAAGGTGTTTCAGCTCTACTCTCTCAGGCAACATCTCTGAACCTTTCCAAACTCTTCCCATAAGTCATTCCCAAAGGTTCCTGAACCACATGATCAGGTATAGGCACAATAACAACCCCACTCCTGGTATGAAATTCTGTCTTAGTTATTTTTCTCTTGATGCTGAGACACCCAAAATTAAGGAAGGAAAAGATTTTTTAGCTCACAGTTTGTGGAAGTTTCAGTCCATGCTCAGCTAGCTTCAAAGCAGGGTGGCATGGCCAGGGACAACAGTTCAAGGCAGCAAGAGACAGCAAAAGCAACAAGAGCAAAAAGCGGGAAGCAAGTCTCTTTTCCTTTCTTATATCACATGCAGGCTATCGACTCATACCATCTCCATGCCCTCCTTTTGCATGGGCTCAGGATGTTTACGAAGTGAGGACTCTGGCATCCTGCTGAGTCATTTGGTTAAACTTCTAAACTTAAGTTGGCACAACGTATCAACCATTACAAGATTAGATTCTGTGTTTTCCATATGAATAACCAATTTTCCAAGTTATCATTCACTGATCAGTCTGTTAATTTCCAACTGATTGGTAATTCTACCTGTATCAATTTTAGTGTCTAAATATGAGTATGTTTCTGGCCTTCCTAGACTGTTCCACTGATATTTTTTCCAAATCATGCACCATTTCACTGTATCCTAACTTCTATAACTTTAACATAAATCTAAGTATCTCACAGAACATCCACTACCTTCCTTTCGAAAATGAATTTGGTATTCTCAGCCCCTTGTTCTTCCATGGAATCTCTTGGAGTTGAAGGACAGTATACACAGTCTCTAACATTTGAGGAACCTAAAGGATGAGAGATTGGTTGGAGTCATTCTGAGCACAGAGCAAAGGAGACATTTGGAAGTTTCTATATATTTAGAATTTGTCTGAGCAGAAACAGAGATATTTCACATAGGCCAGTTGAAGGCTATGAAAGAATATTTGCCATAGTGGAGTTATCTGAGATCCATCTTAAAGGACTGGCTTCTAGAAAGAGCTAGATTATGTAGTCAAATACAGAGGGGCTGAGAGAACACTCCAAGTAACTGTGCAGGAAAAATGCATTCTCCTTTGTGGTTAAAATGACATGTGAGAGATTCCTAGAAATGGCAGAAGAGTGTCCCAGAAATGCTCATAAAAGGGCTCCATGCTAGAAAAGTCAGTTTTAAAATGTGACTCAGCGCTCTGTGAGTCGGCGCCATCACAGACTATGGGGGGGAAAGAACAAGCCCCACCCTGCCCTAACCAGCGCCATGCGCAGGCCGCCCCTGGCAGAGGTCCTTTTTGGCTTGTGGACTGGTAAACGAGAAGTACCGATCCCACCCCCCACCCCACCCTGTAAGCGACTGGCTGATCCAGAGAAACACAGACTCTGATGATAGCTATCAAGGTGAAATGCAATTGGATGTCTGTGGTGCTTTGGTGTTTCACTGACCTTGCAGATCTAGGGCCAGTGGTCTGATCATCTGTCCAGAAGATAGCGGTACACAGAGTGGCATCTGGGGGGGTCTCCTTCTGAGGGTAATAGCCATTGTTGATTCCCTATAGTATTGTTTTGAAGTTCTATGTTGTTCATTGTTTTGTTGGGTTGGGTTTTATTCTCTTTTGCTCTGTTTGATTACGTTATATCTGATGGCATGAGCAGCTATTTCAAAGATAGTAAGAAATATTATGGTAGCCATTTTGGATTTACTATTGTCTTGTTTTGAAGGCCTTTATTGTATTCATTGTTTTGTTTTTATTGCTTCTATTCTATTCTGTTCTGTTTGATTTTTACTATGTCCAAAGGTATCTGCAGCTATTTTGAGGACAACAAAAGGCATTATGGTAACTATTGTTGATTTTGTAATGTTGTGAAGTCCTGTATCATTTACTCTGGTTTGTTCTGATTGGTTTTATTCTGTTTTATCTCCCTTGGTTTTTATCCTCTTTAAAAAAAAAAAACACTTGGAACATAATCTAACAATTAATTAATTAAAAAATAAAATAAAATGTCAGCCAGCTCAGAATGCTCTTATACCTATTGATGATCATGCTGACCAGTAAGACCTTACCCGTAGTCCACTCTCCCATCTCCTGCTCCAGCTCTCTCTAGAGGAATCAGAGGCCACCCATGAGTGCACACAGAGGCAGAGAAAACTCAGGAAAGGAAAGCAGTGTGACACATACTATAACCCCCCCTCCCCAAGCAGGCTTCCTACCTGCTGCATTCTGAGACTGGGTCACAAAAAGCCTTAATTTTGTGATGTTGAAAGTTTCGACTATTATCTAGAACTAGACATCTTTTCACAAATTAAGATGTGTGGGGTTTTTTGGGGGGGTTGGGGTTTTGTTTATTTGGTTGGTTGGTCGGTTTATTGTGTTTTGCTTTTGGTCAAAGGACTTTTTATTTAGAGTGACGAAAAATGTCAATAACACCTGTCAGAGATTTCACTCAGGAGCCAAAAAAAAACCAGCCCTACAATTCAGTTTACCAGAGCAACAGGAGGAGAAAATTATGCTATTTCATGATTATAGCCCATAAATCCTACTTACCTGAAATACATATTATTTTTAATACAATGATTGATTAAATCTTTTATTTTTTATTTGAGTTTTTTACATTTACATTCTTAAGTGGGATTGATAACTAATTTTCTTTTCTCATTTTGTCCTCATCAGCTTTTGAAACAGTTATATTGCTAACTCCATAAGAAGCTCTGGATAGCTTTTCCCCTTTCCTATTGTCTAAAGTGATTTGTACGATAGAAGGTCTAGATGTTTGTTGATGATTTTGTTAAACTTGCCTGTAAAATTATCTGAGACTGGTGACTTTGGAAGGCAGCAGACTGGATGATATAATCTATAATTCTTCTTTGAAAAAGATAAGGACTCCGTGCCCAGAAGCTGAAAAAGAAATAGCAACATCATTACGCCTCTGTGCAGTAGGACTCTTACTCTCTTAGGACACCTTCTATACAATATATGGCCCCATGCAGAATGCTAGACTTGAACTGGATATTAAATTTTAGTAAAGCTGAGCCAGGCATGGTAGCACACCCCTGTAATCCCAGCATTCAGGAGGATGAAGCAGGAGGATTGCTGTGAGTTTGAAGCCAGCCTGGGCTATATAGTGAGTTCAAGGCCAGCCTGAACAATGTAGTGGGACCTGTCTCAGTAAATAAATAAATAAATAAATTTTAGTAAAGTTAAATTTTTCTTTAAGAAAAACAATTAAATAAGAAAAAATGACATCCAGCTTCCCATGCACCAGTGGAAACTGATGCACTCCATGTCTAGAGACTGTTAATCTAGAAAGCAGACTAAGTAAGATCTGTAGCTAAAGCAATTCCCTCCTTGGGGAAAGGAAGAGGAAAGAATGGGAGGCAAGCTTTGGGCAATGGCTATTCTGGAATTTTTAACCTGTGGGAGGCAGTGTGAGATTGCACATTTCACCTTGTCTGCTCTGAAGGGTTATTGAGCACACTTGTTAACTAAAGGGATTCTCAGACTTCAGCCCAAATTTACTGAATCACAATCATCCAAGAAGAGTGCCTGAGAATCTACATGTTTTAATAAAAACACCACAGTCTTGTAATGGGCAAGTTTGGGACACACACAAAAGGAATAAACACAGGTTTTGCAGTGAAGATTCACTCTTAGTACTTGTGTGGCTTCCAGCACATCACTTAACTTCCCTGTGTCTCCTTCCCTTATTTGGAAGAGGGAGCCAGCCATTCCTTCTTGATAGGGTAATCATAAAGGCTGAATGAAAGGATGCATGTAAAACACTTGGCACAAAACTGGCACTCAGTAAATGATCGCCTTTATTATGAAGAGCATTCTACTAGACAACATGAAACTTAAATTACCAACCCACAAAGACATTCTTTCCAGAAGCTGAAAGGGAAGCATATACAGTGCCTGAGTTTTTCTTGTTAGTTCAGTGCCTTCTCCCCATTTTCTAATCATAGCACTTGGATTTTCCTGGGGAATCACAACTACCTTTCATTTCTAATTAATACAATTTGGTAAATGGGTTTAGTTCTGTCTTCCAAGTCCAAGGATGAGAGTGCCTCAGGTCTAGCCACTCAGCAGACTGTACTCTCTCTGGTCATCACGGTTGGTTCAGAATGAGGACCGTGGCCCAAATTGGTCCAAAGAGATTCAGTCTCAGTATCTGCTAAGGCTGTGATCTGCAAGTTGAGCTGCTGGCTGCCACCAAGTGAGCAAGAAGAAAAATAAAGCTCCCAAAATCAAAGGACTATGCAGCCACAAAAGAAAGAAGAGTGTAGAAATAGAGAGCAAAGAATCAAAGTCTTGAAGTACAGTATTTTCAAGCCCTGGAAGCTAGACACACTGAAGCAATTCTATCCCAGGACTTTTCAGTTATATGAGCCAATAAAAATTTTTGCATAAGACAACTTGTCAAATTTTCTGTTACTCGCACTCAAATAGATCATGATAATAATTTTTACAGCATTTCTTCTACTTTAGTCTATAGCTTACTGTAAAGTCACTCAATGCCTTTCTCATCTAATACATTTCCTAACTTTATTAGGAAGAAGCAATCTCATGGCCTAACATTTGGTTGATGGGTAATGAAAATTGCTAACGCTTTATCACTCTCTGGGGGAAAGAAACTCAAATATTTTCCAGCTAAATCTATTTATAAATTCATCTAAACCTTTTTCTCTATGAGTGGAAAAGAACAGATATTTAGGTAGGTCTCTGCTTTTGTTCTCCAAGCTCTGAGAAAGGTTGCCATTAAAGAGTAATACAGCAAGTAAAAGCTGTTGGGTGTGAGAATGACAGACCTGGCTGGTGTGCAATGTTTTACAGCTGAGATGATTATTCTCAATCAATGGGCAAACATTACATGACCGGCTCTTTCAAATTCAGCATACTAATATATCACAATCAGAGGGCATTGTGCATTGGAGTATGACTCATTAGCCAGGATCAATTCTTTATCCCCAGAAATAAAATAGTCCATTGACAAATGAATGCTATATTTTGAGTTTTTTAAATTTGCAGCTATAGACTATGTAAGGATTCCAATTTGGGAAGAATTCAAATGGAATTGGGAATGGGAATTCCTGTTGGATTCATTATTAAAGTAAAACCAGAGTTCAGAGAATGAGGGCCTGGGGGAAAGGGGAGATGGAGGTTGATTTCCCATGCCTCCTACTAAAAGTCCAGTTAAGGCCTTTAGGCAAATCTGGCTGAGGCAGCATCTGGCCCTAATGAGGGACATCCCAGAATGGACATGTCCCTGTGTGACTGCCCAGTGAATACCAAATAGATTGGGTCATTTTATTAAAACCTGGAAGACTTGGCTGCCCAAGTACATGCTCTGTGGATGAACTCACTTTTGCTTTAGTCCCGCATGGCTGCAGAAGTCTGAGCAGCTCAGACAGAAAAGGGACAGAGAAGAGAACACAGGGCGGGTGATCAGAGAAACCTAAGGAAGGAGATTAAATTACTGTCAGATTGGAAGGTGTGGGAGACTGGGTCAGATCAATAGAAGAGTATAACCAGCTGGAAGGATCTGGGAACTGTTATCATCTACCATCCTGAGTCAGCTGCCTTATGTGCATATGCAGAGTGCAGGCTAACAGGGAAAGCAGAAATCTTAAAAGTTTACCAAAAACACCTGGCAGGCCACCAGCTCACCCAACTGCAAAAGAAAGCACTATTTTGGACTCCAATGCCCCCTTATCACAGATTTAGTTTCTTATTTCACAGGACATGTCTCTACCAATGTCTCCACAACACTTATTAAGAGTCTTCTAAATGTCAGGCAAGGTGCTAGGTGCTGGGGTTGGGGAGGAAATATGCACAATATTTCCCTCTAAGGAGTCCTCATCTAGTAAACAATTACAAAAAATGGAAGAAATACAGTAGGAACTGGAATCAAAGAGAGAACAAGGGTAGAAAAAATAGATCCCAAATCTCCAGTGAGTTTACATTCTAGTGGTGGTGGCTGGGGATCTAGCTCAGTGGCCTAAGCGCCTGTCTGGCAAGTGTGAGGTCATGAGTTCAATCCCTGGTGCCACCAAAAAACAAAAACAAAAAAAAAAACAAGGTGTACATTCTAGTGGTGGTCAGAGAGTTTTGTGGAATGATGATATTTGAACACAATCGTGAAAGACACAAAGGAGTGAGATTCCCCTGTATGCCAGATTATGCTTATACGTTTCCAGCAAACATGGTTTCTGCTGCCCCCAAGGAGAATGAAAACGTATGCACACTCACACACAGACCCAAACTTACCCCTATGTATGAGAAAAGCCCTGTTAGCAAACTACCTAGAAGCTGCATCCTACTGATAGCATGGCGGCTGGTAATACTGACTGGTTTGATTGGAGCAAATCATCCATAGTCTCTTGCTCAGATCTCCAGGGACCAAAGACACAGCAGACATTTGCCAAGCCTCTGGTTCCAACAGCCGGTAAACCCCTAGGTGTTTGAACTTTATTCTTGTTCCAAATGAAGCTGATAACTCATAAACTTAAAGTCTTTGCCTTTTAACATCACCTTCTGCCAACCAGGTAGAACACACTCAAAAAGGAGGACCACCAAGCTGTGAAAAGTTAAGCAGAGTATATGTGCCAAGAAGACAAACATGAAGTTACTATTAGACCTGAATGGCCATGGAGGTTGTTGTTACCATCTGAAGTCATGGACAGAAGATTGGGTGGGCGAAACAGCTGCTCTGCCTAATAGAAGATGTGGCACCAGAAAGGTGATTGATGTGACTGAAGACATAAACTCTGGCTTTAATCATGAATTGCATGATCTGCTGTTTTGGGCATAGTTCCTGAAACAGTACCTGCCACATGGGAGATGCTCAATGACTAATTATTACACATCTGGTGGGTTGAAGAGTTGAGTGTTCATTAATGAAGATTTCTTTTTTCATTTAATTTTATTTTAAAAAATAGTATATTGACATAGTTCAAAATTTTAGTGTGAAATGTTGGCACAAAATCTTGATCTTGCCCTATTGCCTACTCATCTCGTTCCCACAAGCTTCATAGCAGCCTCTCCCTAACCATTTTTATTACTTCTTTATCCTTCGAGATTTTATTCACAGTATCTCTCGTTATCTTTACAATTCCAGTCAATTCCAGTATACAGATGTTCTGTAATTTATTAAATCAGCCCCTGTGGACAAATATTTGTGTTATTGCCAACTCTTTCTGTTAAAAAACAAAAGTGCTGCATACCACATAATAGTATAAATCCTCAGCCAGGCTTGATGACTCATGCCTGTAATCCTAGCATTCAGAAGGCTGAGGTAGAAGGATCATCAGGAGTTCAAGGCCAGCCAGAACTGTACATCAAGACCCTGTCCCAAAAAGAAAAAGAAAAAAAAGTCCCCCAAATGGAATTTCTGGGTCAGAGTCTATGCATTCATTATATATCTCCAAATTGCCTTCCAAAGGGGTTAAACAAAATTATATCCTCACCGCTAGTATAGAGAAATGCTTTTCTCTTGCCAACAGTTTTTAGAAAACTTGGATTTTTGCTATTAATAAATTCAGTATGGTCTTATCTTGCATTCCTTTCATGAGGTGAAGCATCTCTTTGTTTCTATAAATGGACTATTCATACCTTTTTTTATGTTTCTATTGGTATAATAGACTTTTTGATAGTTGACTTGTAGGAACATATCCCATAGAAAGAGATCACCTACTTTTCTGCAATGTGAGTACCAAACACTTCTTTCCAGTGCTGCATTGGTAACTATTTAACAACACTTCTTTGAGGAAAATAAACCAAGCTTTACAGAATTTTCCAAATTGCATGGTGTAAAGAGTCACACCAAACCGGGCCTGGTGGCGCACACCTGTAATCCCAGCACTTGGGAGGCTGAGACAGGAGGATCCCTGCAAGTTTGAGACCAGCCTGGGCTACAAAGTGAGCTCAAGGCCAGCCTGAACGGCATAGCGAGAGCCTGTCTCAAAAAGACAAGAGCTGGGGATTTAACTCAGCGACCTAAGCACCTGCCTGGCCAGTGCAAGGTTGTGAGTTTGATCCCTGGTGCTGCAAAAACAAAAGAGCCACACCAAGGTTTATTTCAACCTATTAAAATGACATCACTAAATGTGAAGTTGCAAAGAAATGTCCAGTAATACATAATTACATAATATCTATATAATACAAATAGATGTAAACAACCTTGAGCCCCTAGAAGATACTAAAATGTAGCTAATAATTAAGAAGTGATGAGTTTGGGTATTCAGTACGTCTATAAATAATTTACTTAATTAAAATTCTGAATAGTTTTAATTTTTATTAATGGTTATTTGACAAACAACTTCCAATGTCCCAAAAATGTAACAATCTGCTCATACAAACCAGTGCAGACTAGCTCCAACACACCACTGCCTTTCTCCCCTAGTTTGCTGCTTGCATTTTGATATCTTTCAGAGGATGTTTTTCACCATGCCAAAGCTTTGATGTTGATGAGGTTGCATGTTATGGGTTCAGAGTTTTGAACAATAATTAGGAAGACCTTCCTCATTTTGAAATTACAAAAGTGTTCTCCTGTGTTTTCTTCTAGTACTTTTAAGGTTTGACTTTTACATATAATCTTTAATCCACTTGGATCATACCCTGGCATATGGTGGGACAGGGATTCTATTATAATTTTTTTTCATGGAGGCCCATCCAGCTAACCCACCCCAGAGGTCAAGTTGTTGAATGGCTTATCTTTCCCACTGACTTACAAAGCTACCTCTATGTGATGCAACACTTTTTAATGGTCAGATTATTTACCACTATTTGAAGGGTAAATTTAAATTGTGATTTTAGTTTATAAACAGCCTCCTTGTGCCTAGTCACTTAATTCTTTTTTTGTTTTTGTTTTTGTTTGTTTTGGTACCAGGAATCAAACTCAGGACCTTACACTTGTCAGGCAAGCACTTGTGCCACTGAGCTATATTCCTGGCCCTTGATTCTGTTTTAAAATTTTATTTTATTAATTTTTTAACTGATACAAACATGAAGAGTTGGTAAGCTATTGTGGTAGGTTTGGTAGGTTGAAAAAGCTATACTAGTTGAATGCCCCATATACATTCCCACCTTCTGTCTCTTGAATCCTTTAGATAATACTCCTTCCATGAAGTGTGATCCTACAGAGGAAGTCAATGGGAGCCCACAGATCAAACTGCAGGCCTGTGCATAGGACCTAACCTGACCAAAGGAAGAATCCCACTGCTCAGTAGTCAGGGATTGAGTCACTGACCTGAGCAAGGAAATACAATCTTCCCTTGAAATGATGTTTGAATGAGAGAGAAAAGATAATTCACCTTTGGAAAAACTGTTGGAATTGTTAAGATAGGAGATAAGTTTTTAGAACTTCTTAACTGGCACATAAATTAAAGATGTTTGAAAATAAAACTGAATGAAAGCAAGCAGAGTTAAGAAAGGGACAGCAGGAATGTTATAATGGCTTCCTTTAGGTCTCTGAATTCAGCCTTGCCCAAAAACTAATGTCCCTTGGACAACCAGAAATGAAAGTTGGTAAGTTCTGAGTTTGTTTGTTTGTTCGTTTATTAACTTACCCTAGTTCAATGTGACTCCTTTGTAATTTGCAATCAAGATTTCTAATTGTAGTGGATCATTTTGTTTCCACATGACAAAGGAAGAAACAGGCTGGGGAAAGTTCAATCCAGTGCCAGTGAAAAGGTGCTCACCATGCTTAGATCTCATTTTCTGGTACCCATCCTTCTGGTACTGGCTGTTCCCCACTCTGTATACCACATCTCAAGACTATTCTCTGATGATGACAAGGAAGCCATGTAAAAGTATGATGCCTGCTTAGTCTCCTCTAAAAAGCCCAGATCCTAAACTAGATCTGCTCTTGTCCTGCTCTTCAGCTTTTCTTTTCCCATAGTCAAGTGAAAATCTCCCCCGAATTCTCACTATGGTTTGGATTGTGGCTTTATCTCATCTCCAGTGTCTTTGATTGGGAAGGTGTAAAATATCATCATTCCAATGATACAACAATGCAAATCAGTTCCTGTCTTGGTGACTTTTCTGTCCTTGTTGAGACAAAATACCTGATGCCCAAAATTAGAAAGAGAAGGTTTATTTAGCTTACAGTTTTTGGAGGTTTCAGTCCATACTCAGCTGGCTCCAAGGCAGGGTGGCGCAGCTAAGGGGCAGCTGTTCATGGGCTGAAAACAACAGGAGAGAAAGGGCAAAAAGGGGGGAAAGCACGCTTCCTTCCTTCCCTTATATTGTATGCCAGTTCCACCCGTGGGCGAGTACAGCACTCATAACACCAATCCCAGCGCTAGACAACAAACCAGTCACAAACACTAGATTCAGCCACCTCTGACTGAATGAGGCTTGAGGGGTCATTTAAACACAACCCATAACAGACCCAGAACTTCTTTTCACCTGGAAAGAGAAGTTTGGTTTTCTAAAACCCTTTGCTGATTTCGAGGGTTCCCACACTATCTGGATTAGATTACACCTGGAAAACATAAATATTCTCAGTTGGGACCAGGTCCTTTAAAAATTCTCTTCCTTATAGAACAGTTAGAGTTTTACAATTAGAACTTCCTTTTCTTTTATCTTGAAATATAAACTTTTCTTAAAACACAAATAGCTCCTGGGAAGATTTACACTCCAGTTTTACTGTCCAAGTTCACCTCCGTGTAAATTTACTTAGCAGATTGTTTCCTTGGAGCACAGTTTTCAACTGAGGTAACAGATGGCAAAAGATGCTAAGCAAAAGATATCTGACAGGAGAATCAGGTGATACCTCTAATGGGAATAGTACAGACACAAGGGCTGGTGACAGTGGAGTGGTTTACCTCCCAAGTCATTTCTGAGTTACAGCCGTAAACTGCAGGTACATTTG
The DNA here is from genome assembly GCA_004365215.1 of Cuniculus paca. Taxonomy (NCBI): domain Eukaryota; kingdom Metazoa; phylum Chordata; class Mammalia; order Rodentia; family Cuniculidae; genus Cuniculus; species Cuniculus paca. The sequence continues at coordinate 2,891 of RJWT010009416.1, read as the reverse complement.
TGACTTACTGACGTGAAAAGTGCATCAGGAAGAACATGAATGAGACAGTTTCTCTGAACCTTAAGAAGCAACTGTAGGGGTGCTAGATCAGTCACCTCATTCTTTTTGCATATTCTTCGACTTAGTCATTTTGCATTGCTCAAAACCATTCACAAGCTAGAATTAAATTAGCAGCCAACAATCAGATCTGAACATTCATAGTGTATAATTTGTGCCAGCTCCATGAGCAACTTGCTACCTGGGGAGAAATGTACTTTATAAGTTTATCTGTTGTTGACTGTCATCAATATCCTTGTAGATTCCTCACCTGTAAAATTTTAATTTCTCAGCCAAGTTCCTATTCCAAGTTGCTTTACAGTGACTAAAGTTGTCTTCGTTCTTGCCATTAATTATGTCACACACTTTCACTCAAGTCACATGAAAATCTTCTGGTGTCTATTGATGAAAGTCCAGGTGAAGGCAAACTACGCTGAAGGGGAAGACATCAGCAAACAGCAGATCAGAAAGCTCCAACTTCTCGTTCCTTTACACATGGGGGGGGGAGCAAAACATATTTGAATCAACTTTGTAAGAGCTCTGGAACACAGATGAAGTTTACAGACACCAAGAAAATGCTCAAACGGGGGAGTGGGGGGGTGGGAAGCCATTTTGAATACAGTTGGAAAGTTTTATAAAATTGTTGCTCACGCTTACCCCACCGCCCCCAGCCTGACAGTGACTTTAGTCTTGAAGTGGCAGCAGCCTGGTTCCAGATGCCTCCCTCATGCCAGAAGGAACAGAGCAGCACTTGTTTACAAACTATCTGGTGGACACCCAAAGAACCTATGCAAGGACCTTGCCTGCTTCGCCTAACACAGCAGGCACTGCTCTTAAAACCTGTAAGATGAGAGAAAAAAACCTGTAAAATAGTTCAGACCCACAAACTCCTGGGACAAAAGATTACAGGTGAAGACATAAATCATATAAGACCTAGAGGAGAAGTTTCAGTGTATCCGGGAAATTAAGACATTCAAAAGTAGCCACATATATGGGAATTGAAGCAATCATAAGTATGTAAGTATGCACAGGTAATTTGCATGCTCAAAAGAGACCTGAAAAAAGTTTTACATTTTCACCTCGGGCTGACCCCTAGGCACAAAACAACCCTAGATAAGTTTTGAAGGAATACCCTACCATAGAACCAATGTTCAAACATTAGAGAAGCTCCTGAAATTTAAGGAAATCTTTGCCAAAACATTAGCTAAACTTGAAGTGAAGAAACAGAAAATTGAGTGATCAAACGCAACAAGGTATAGCCTGTGAAAAAATAGATAAGAATGTCAAAAAAATAGTTACGAAAACCCTCAAAACTAACAGACAGCTACTGCCTTCAACGAACAAAAAATAAGCATCAAATTCTGGAGAAGGGAAAGAATGCGATACCCAGAATTACCATACTACAGCAGTCAAATGCCCAATTTTTGACATCAACACAACAAAAATCACAAGATGTACAAAGGAGAAAATATATTCAAGGAAGAAAATATATTGACAGAAGTCATCTCTGACAAAGCCGAGATAAAAACCTAAAGACAATCAAAAAGTTAAAAGAAAACATGGAGCAATAAATAAAGAAAATAAGGAAAAGAATACAATCACCTGAATGCGTGTGTCTGCCCAGAATTTGTATGTTGAAATCCGAAGCCCCAGTGTGATGATGTGAGGGAAGTGATGAGGTCCTGCATAGTCCACCCTCATGGAATTAGCATCCTTATAAAAGACGCCCCAGATTTCTCCACTCTTTATGCCTTGTGCAGACACAGAGAAAGACGGCCATTCACCAGCAAACAGGCACTTGCCAGAATCAAAGTCTCATGACACCAAATCTCTTGGCTGGAAAGCTGGATTTCCAAATTTTATGGTACCTTGCTGTAGTAGCCTGAACAGACTAAGAAAAATGATACACAAACAAAATTTAGGATATCAGCAAAGAAATGAAAAATTATGAAAAGCCAGACAGAAATTCTGCAACTGTAAAGTACAGTAGCTGAAAAGAAAAATTCACCAGAAGATTTCAACAGCATATTTGAGAAAAACCAGAGAATTTGAGAGTGGGTTAGTTGAAATTATAGATTCTAAAAAACAGAAAAAGAAGGAAGTGAACAGAGACTAAGGGACCCTCAGGGAGGGAGGCACAAACCAGTGCAAATGTGTGTAGGAAGGGGCGTGATAGAGCACTTGCTTACCCAGCATGTGTGAGGCCCTACTTTCCATCCCAAACATCGCAAAAATACTTAAAACTTTGTTAAAAGGAAAAGAGTGAAAGTGTCAGAAATATTACTTTTAAAATTATGAGCAAAATGTGACGTATTTCATGCAAGACATGTACCAACAAATCCAAAACGAATTCTAAGTGTAATAAACTCAAAAAGAGCCACACTGAGGCACATATAACCAAGCTAGCAAAAGACAAAGATAAATAATCTCGAAAAGCAGCATGAGAGAAGTAGTTCAACCCGCACATGAGGCAAGTCTTCGATAGGATTGTCATCAAATTTCCACCAGAAATCTTGGCAGCCAGAAGGATATGGGATGACATTTAAAGCAGTGAAAAATAAAAACTGTCAACCATGAATTCTATATCTGGCAAAACTTTTCCTCAAAAAAGAGGACAAAACTAGGACATTACCAAATAAACAAAAGCTACCAGAATTCGTTACCATCCGCACGTGTCCTACAAGAATTGTTAAAGGGGCCAGATGTGGTGGTGGATGTTTATAATCCCAGCACTCAGGAGGCTGAGGTAGAATTACCATGAGTTCAAGACCAACCTATGCTCCATAGTGGGTTCAAAGCCAGCCTGAACTGCATAGCAGGACCCTGTCTCGAAACTAAAGAATTGTTAAAGGGAG
>RJWT010009415.1:0-25165 GCA_004365215.1 Cuniculus paca | reverse complement strand
AGGAGGGGATGGGTTTGCAGTGCACTGTGTTGGTGTTTGGAGGACAAGAGCTGTGGGGAGGGTGAAGGTAAAGGAGGAGTTAAACTTTTGGAGAAGATCTCTACCTAAAAGGGGTGTGGGACATGTTGGTATTACTAGAAAGCTATGGATGGAGAAGAGAGTTTGGAACCTGCACGGAATGGGCCCTGTTTGAAGATGCTGTGTAGGTTGGCCATCAACACCCACTATAGAGACTGAGGATTTAATACAATGACCTGAAAACTCAGGAAGAGCACTATATGTTGCCCTCATGTCTATAAGTACAGAAAGTGTCTTACCTGAGACCTCTAGTGAGACTCAGGGCTCCAAGAAGGATACCTTAATGGGGGCCATGGACCCTGAGCCCCATCAATCTTCAGCAGCAAGTCCAAGTAGATCAGCCAGTGAGGAAGCCAATGGTGTGAGATCTCCTGTGAGGGCAAGGAATTAGAGGATGGCTTACCCACTCTCTGGTGGCTAGGACAGTCGCTCTTCCAGTGGCCCTTGAGATTGCAGAGGGGGCAAGGCCCCAGAGGAGGCCATGGATTGGGGCATTCTCTTGCCCACTGTCCTTCCTTGTCTCACTTGAAGCATGGTCCAAGAGGGGCTTAGGCAGGTTCACCTGTCTCAGGATCCCTGAGTGCCACTGCTAAAAGATCAGATTGATATTTAGCAAGTTTCTTTGTTTGTGCCTCTTTTTCTTCCTTTTGAATTTTACCTCTGTTGTTGAAAACACAGAAAGCCATGTTAAGAAGGTCTCCCTGTGGGGTTTGAGGGCCAAGTTTAGCCTTTTGTAGTTTTGCCCAAATGTCAGGGACAGACAGAAATAAAATAAGAGTTAATAAGAATTGTCCTTTCATGAGAGTCTGGCTTTACATTAGTAAACTTAATTAGGGTGTCTCTAAGACGTGTTAGGAACATAGCAGGGTTTTCATTAGCTTCTTGGATCTGTTCTAAAAGCTTGTTATAGTTGGTATGTTTTTGAGCTATTGTATTAAGGCCCATAATTATACATTTAATCACCTCATGTACTTTGTAAGACCCTTCTCCATTTTAGTAATCCCAGTTAGGGTCCTGTTCAGGCACTGTAACAGGCCCAGGGTCATTTTCAGCAGTGTTTGCTTTATGCCTATGATCAGCTTCCTCTCGAGCAGCTTGCCATAGCTGAGGCCACTCCTCTGAGCTGAGGGTGGTGTTTAGAATCACATAAACATCCTTGAAATGTAAATCATAACAATTAGTTATAAATTTAAACTCTCTAATATAAGTTTGTGGGTCAAAGGAAAAGCAACCTAATTTATGGTTAATCTGAGATAGGTTGGTGAGAGAAAAAGGAACATGAGTCCCTTGGGACCAGTCTGTTCCCAAAGGGGGAATAGAGATTGAGGCTGAGGAGGCTGTGGAGTGGGAGGTGTAGATGACCACCGAGCAGCCAGCTGCCCTGCAGGCGTCTGTGGGTAGCTACAGGGTGATGGACCATAAGATGGCAGCTCATCACCATGTAACAGTGAAGCGCAAGGTGGCTGGTTATCATGAGACCTGCAACAAGATAATGGCTGCTGGTCGCATGGTGGAGGACTGCAGGATGGCAGCTGCTGAGGACCATGTGGCATGGGACCGCAAGATGGTGGTCAAATACCATGCAGTTTGCTAGGTGGCTGAGAGATGCAAGACCGAGTATGGTGAGCCAGCAGGGAAAATGGCAGTGCGATAGAGGAGCTGTCTGATGGGACAGATGGCTCAGGCTGAGGGCATTGAGGAGTCTGAGACTGGGGAGAGGGAGGAAAGGAAGAGTTAGAGACTGCTGTGGGGGAGGAAAGAGAAGAGGATGCAGCAGGGGGCTCAGAAACCTCCGGTTGAGAAGGCCAAGGGGTTTGGGCTTGGGCACGTGGGGGAGGGAGAGTGAAGACAGGAGGCGCATCGTCTAAGGGGTCCAGCAGGGAGGAAGGTAGAGATCCTGGTAGAGTAGAGTGAGCTAGAAGTATCTGGGCCGCTGTACATGACTGCATAAGAGAGGGGCGTGTCTTCAGAATGAAGAAGGCCTGGACAGAAGGGATTGCTGCTGACTTGCCATTGCCATGACAAAAGTTATATAAATCTTGCAGGATAGAGGGGTTAAAAGTCCCCCCTTAGGCCATTGGCCACCATTAAACTGGTAGGCCGGCCAACCCTCCTGGCAGTAAAAGATCAGTTTTTTGGCTTTTATGGCCTTTTTGAGTCCAAGGGCACCAAGGTTATAAACCAGGCACCCCAGAGGTATGTTTTTGGGGGTATAGAAAATAGTATTCCCCATAGTGACCCAATTAAAGGTGAGCCAAGGGAACAGCCTTGCCTCGGGCCATGAGAGCAGTAAGCCCTGCCCAAGGAATGTGAAAGCTGTCCTGAGTCATGTTTTTCAAATGAGGTCGTCACCTGTTTTGAAAGTGTGATAAAGACGGTCCCAACACCCATTCTCATCGGCCATGATGGAGAGTATGGGGCAGGGTCCCAGGGACCAGAGGATAAAAATTCTGCCTCGGGGCATCTGCCCAAAGGACGTGAGAACTATTATCTGTATCCAGGGGACTGATGGACGGTTGCGCTTCCCTCGTGGGCCCAGGAATTTTTAAGGTTAACAGCTCTGCCTTGGGCAGGCAAGGAGCATGAGAGCTGTTATGGACTGAGAAATGGAAACGGGAAACTGCAGATGGAAAGGTAGCTCACCTGTGACAAAGGAAGTGGGTCGGTATTGGTTGCAAGTGGGCAATGGCAAATAAGCAGGTCCCAGAGCAAAGAAAGGGTGGCTTGTAGATAGAGGGGCTCAATACCGGGGTAATCTCGGGAGCCCACTCACTGCCATCTGAGTCACAGCACCAAATGTTAGAGTATTCCGGGGCAATAGATATGAATCACAAAAAAGGAAAAAGAGAAAAACGCCTTTTACTGAGGACACAGGGAGAAGCGTGCAACCTGTGCAATTGAGCTATCTCCTCCACCGGACATAGAGGAGGTGGGGGTTATACGACTTCTGACCACAAGCGGGGCTTGGGGCAGGCATTGATGATGTACGAGAAACTGATTGGAATTCTCTTTACAAGCCTGGAAAAGGAAAAAAAAAGTTATAATCAAGGCTGAAGAGGAGGGAGGAGGTAGTGGTCAGGGTAGACCATTGCCATAATGTCTAGTAATTTACACTAGGGCAGAAACCTCTCACTCCCTCCCCTCTCCTTTCCTTTCCTTCCCTCCCCTCCCTCCCCAGCCCTCTCTTTCCTTTCCCAGACTGGTTAGGGGCTCAAGCTTATGCCTGCATTCTGAGACTACTCTCAGGAGGGTCAGACTGGGGAGCTCAGGTCCCCTTCTTTCTGTCTCCCCTTGGGAAATCACACCTTCTTTGCTAAGACTGAGGGACTCAGCTCTTCCCTCTTTCAGAGTGGCCAGACCCTGAGGATTCAGCTTGTGATGAGCTTACCAAAATAGTCCCAGCCCTGCAAAAAGGGCTCAAGTGTGAAGAGGTTTATTTTAATTCAGGGAGTGAGTCCAGTATTAGTAAGCCCATTTGTCCACAGATATGCCACATTCTCCAACCAGCTGTATGAGTAATGTAGGTAGCTTTTTGTTGTTGTTGTTATGCTGGGTTCAAAACCAGAGCCTCATGCATGAAAAATTATTTTTTGTTTTGATAAAAGTGTCTGACATAAAATTTACTGTCTTACCATTTCTAAGTGTACTGTTTAATTATGTTAATTACACTCACATTGTTGTACAACCAAAAAGTTCTCCAGAGCTTTTTTATCTTGCAAAACTGAAACTCTACCCACCAATCAACAACTCCCCACTTCCCCCTCCCTCTAACCTCTGGTCACCACTATTCCACTTTCTGTGTGAATTTGACTATTCTAGATGCCTCAGAAGGGTGGATTCATATAACCTTTGTCCTCTTGTGTCTGGCTTATTTCACTGAGCATAAAGTGCTCAAGATTCATCCATGTGGGACCACATGACATAACTTCCTTTTTAAGAATGATGATGCTGACATGTTGAACTCTGCCTGATTCCTGCTCTGCCTCTCAAGTTGATTGAAAGCTGAGAATGGAATGGAAGGTATAATTCATTGTCATCCCCTCAAGTCCTCAGATTGGTAATCACATGTTGTGGTTACAAAAAAAAAGGAACCTGAACCTAGATAAATGCTTGGCTGGGGATATAGCCAAGTACCTGGAGGAATAAACCAGGTGGGAAGGAAGCAGGCAAGGGGCCCTGGGAAGTGAGAGGTCGTTGGTCAGAGATGTTTCTTCCCCAGCTCCATGAAGTCGGCGCAGGGGCTGTTCAGGAGCATGTGTTCCTAGTTCTCATGCTGAAGGCCTTCAGGAACCTGGTAGCTTGACAAGTGTAGTCAGTTAGCAGACATTTTGTATGGATTGGTCCTTAGGGACAAACAGTCTGGCTAATCATTTATGAGACAAAATGCGGGAAGTTAAAAAGGTTCTTTATAGCTTTGTCATAGCCAAGGTGAAACATTTCCTGGAATACAAGGGAGGGAGGGACACTGTTTTCCAGCAGCACAGGATTTTGTTAAAATTCAACACTGTCACCAGTAGGCGTTGCCACTCCATGCTGTGACAGAACCTCTCTTTCTTGTAGAAAATCCACCTCATTCATTTTGGGTGAGTTTGATCCTATTTCCTACTCATATACATATGTTAATATGGACTGGCCCAGGCCTTCCTCATTCAAATAGTTTATTCTCTGGTTCATATTGAGGATGCCTCAAAGTGTAGCTAATCTGAGTAGCACCAATCATTCTTTTCTGAGATCTGATCCCATGAGTGCAGGGAGAAAGAACGCTGATACTGCTAAGTCCCTGGACCCAGCCATGGCTAGCCTAGTTCCACCTCTAGTAACTGGAAATCCCAGTTACTGTGGGCCAATACAACTCTCCTTTGCTTAACTCTGTGGTTGTTTTATTTTGTTTACCCAGATAACTGTGGCAGTCTCTGGAGCCTTGAAGAATCCTGGCTACTTCTAATAATGATTGAGTTGGGGGTTATGGCACACACCTGTAATCCCAGCACTCTGGGAGGCTGAGGCAGAAGGATTATAAGTTTGAGCCCAGTCCCAGCAATTTAGTGACTTAATGAGTCCCTGTTTCAAAACCAAAATAAAAAAAGGGAGGGGGGCTAAGGCTGCAACTCTGTGTGAAGGTCCTGATTCAATCTCCATTTCTATATACACATGTGTACACACACACACAGAGGTATATTTGATTCCAGGATGTTTTAGCTCCAGGATGAGAATGTTCACTTCAGAATTCTGGCTATATTTCAAATTTGAGTAATTCCATCTGCCTTCCTTGGAAGCTTTTACTGTAAGCTTATTCACCTAGTCTTACTTTTCCTCAACAGACTTCGAAATGACATGCAATCTCCTGATCATTTTTCACTATTCAAAGAAAAGTCTTGATTTGGAAACAAAAATTAGTGTCCAAACATAACTTTTAACAAGAAATTCTATTTGTTTGATTTTTTTAATGAGTTGCAGTGTCCTAGACGTTAAATGATTTTCAAGTTCTCTCTGATATGTTATATGAGCAATAGATGAACATAAATTGTTTCCCTAAGAACTGGGGGTGGGTACATAAAAAGACATCACAGAGAAAATACAGTGGAATACAATATAAATTATGAGGATTCAGTTTACACTGGACATTTTCCCAACCTTAACAGACATGTTTACTTAGTGACTAGATTGATCTGATAAATAAAAAGTCATAGGGGCTGGAGCTATAGCTCATTAGTACAGCATTTGTCTAGCATGTACAAAGCCCTGGATTCAATCCCCACCACCGCCAAAACAAGAATCTTGAAATGGAACATAGAAAATAATTTAAAATATTTTTATGATAGAAGGGAAAATTGTAAGTACAATAGCTCCCCCATCAAGATTTCCAGTTTCAGTTACCGTGGCCAACCACAATCCAAAAATATTTAATGGAAAATTCCAGAAAGAATTTCATTAAATTTCTAATGACATGTCATTTTGAGTAGTGCATTGGAGTAGTGCATTGTCCAGCTCCATCTGTCCAGGACGTGAATCATTCCCTTGTCCAGTATGTCCCTGCTAAGCCATGCATCCCCATTAGTCACTTAGTAGCAGTGGCTTACTCAGTCCACTGTTCAGATATCAAGATGCTTGTGCCTTACTGTTATTATTATTGTATTATTTTATAGTACTCAATAGTGAGCATAGGCCTTAGCACTAAGCTGCATCCCCAGTCCATTTTAATTTTTTAGTTTGAGACTGGGTCTCCCTAAATCACTGAGTTGCTTAAACTTGTGATTTTCCTGCTTCAGCTTCCCAGAACGCTCATATTTAAGTAACCCTTATGTAGTACCTAATGCTGTTCACAATGACTGTGGCATCCAACTCCCTTTGCCCCATCACACAGGCACTGTATCACCTCACATCATCGTAAGGAAAAGAAAGGTGAGCGCACACACACACGCACACAATAAAATAGAGACGGGGGAGGCACAGTCACATAACTTTTATTACAGTATAGTATAATCGTTCTATTTCATTGTTAATCTCCTACTGTGCCTCATTTGTAAATTAGATTTCATCATAGGTATATATGTGTGATGGTTTATCTTGGTTGTCAACTTGATTGGATCGAGAGATTCCTAGAAAAGTGGTGAGGCACACTTCCGGTAGGTCTGGGAGTGTGTTTCCAAGACAGCGGGCCTGCGGTCAGCCAGCAGAGGGAAGCAAGGGTGAGTGGCACCGGAGGGTGAGCGGCACCGGAGCCTGCATGGGGCAAAAAGCAGAAGAAGCAGGTGCTTGCGCGTGGGCACGAGCTCAGCTCTTCATGAGCGGGTGCAGGGTTTGCTGCTGGCCTCCCCTGTGGACAACTAGACTCCATATTCAGCCTTTCCGCGTGGATTTACCCTAGCGACTCCCCAGGGGGCATCCAGGCCTTGCCTGACTGAGGCTGCAGCCTTGGTCCCTCTGGTTCTGCAGCTTCCAGCTTCTCTCAGAGTCTCCTTCAGGTTCTGATCACATGAGTCAATCAGAAATCTCCTCTTACAGTTCCTTGTACCTTTATTGGTTCTGCTTCTCTGGAGAATGCTAATATGGTGTATAAGGGAAAAAATACACAGTACATAGAGGCTTGGTACTATCCTTGGTCTCAGGCATAGCTGGGAGTCTTGGAGCATATCCCCTCTGGATAAAGAGGGGCTACTGGAGTAGCTAATCTTCATAAGTAAAAGTGAAAAAAAAAAGCACTAATTCAACAAATGTTTCTGAAGAACCTACTGTGTACCAGGCACCAAGGAAATAGCAGTGAACAACACAAAAATTTCTAGGTGAGTATGGTGGTGCATGCCCCTCTTCCTGGCTACTCTGGAGGCTGAGGCAGTAGGATCACAAGTTCCAGGCAGGCCTGAACTTGTAGAAACCCTTTCTCAAAATAAAATTTAAACAAGGGCTGGGGCTATAGCTCATTGGTAGAGCACTTGCTCAATATGTACAAGGCTCTGGGTTCAATCCCCAGCATCACAAAGAAAAACAAAAACAAAGAAGAGTGAAAAAATTTCCACCCCCACAGAACTGTGAGGGAAAAAATGCACCAATAAAGTCAAAATAATACACACCATCTGCAGTCTTAGGGCAAGGGAGGCTGCTCTTTGCCTGTTACCACTTCCCTATACCAGACCACTGCTGCCGTCCTCTCCAGATGATTTTTGGTTTCTCTTTAAAACTCTGCAATTTCCAGCTTTTCTCCAGCGATCCTGTCTCTTTTTTTAATCCAGAAAAGAACTTATTTTTAAAAATGTTTTGTTCATACATATTTGCAATATAAGATGAATACATCCATCATGGGGAGTTAATACACACACATATGATACCACAGAAAAGAACTTACTAAGAGAAAAGCCCTGACAAAGTAGAAGAGCAAAGTGCCAAGAAGTTCAAACCCCTTTGGTGACCAGACACCTGCTGCTGGCACCTCCCTACCTCTGTTGCGCAGAGAAAGCGTTTGTAGGAAATGCGTGTGTGGCTTTCACTCTTGAATGATCCTCTCCCTCTCTTCTCTTGTTCTTGAGCTCTTCTGACACATTATAAAGCAGCTTATTTCGGTTTCACATGGCTGTTTTTCTTCAGTTTTCTGTATTCTGGGTGCTGAGAACCTTGTTTCTTTTTTTCCTGACCACTGGTCCTTATGTCCTTTTACCTACAAAGATTACCATTGTTCTACCATGCTGTGGACCAGAAAAAGGTTATGTACTCCACATTGCCCTTCTTTCTTTTTTTCCCCCCTAGTACTGGAGATTGCACTGGGCTACATGCCCACCCCTTTTTCATTTTTTGTTTTGCAGCATAGTCTTGCTCAGTAGCCTCAAACTTGGAATCCTCCTGCCTCGGGTTCATAGAGCACTGGGACTACAGGTGTGCATCCCCACTCCTGGCATACCTTCAATTTCTGTCTGCTGCTTGTCCACAGACTGAATTCTGTCTCCAGTTGGCATGCCGTTCCCTGATGAAATGTCAGTCAAAGCCTCTTCTCGTCCCCTTCCACTTTCCTGCCCTTGGTGGGTGAAGCATTATGGTACAGTCTTAGGGAATTTAGTTAGGCCATAATAGAAAAAAAATTGGTTTTATCAATTATACTTTTATAATCCACAGTTGCTTTACTTTTCTCTCTCTTTAGTTTAAAGAAATTTTTAGCATTTTCTCTATTGCTTCTTCCCCTTGATTCTTGGTACAGAGGTTGCATTCTTTTATCAACGTAAAGAAATAAATCATCTCACAGCTGGGTGAAACTTCTTAAAAGAATGATTTTGTCTACTTTTTTCAGATTGGTAACTGTATTGGGTTATTTTCTGTTATTATACCAAGATACCTGAGACTAGGTGCTTACGTGGAAAAGAGGTTTATTTTGCTCACGGTTTTGGAAACTGAACATCTAAGGTGAGGCAGCCCACGGTTCAGCCTCTGATGAGGGTCTCACAGAGCATAGCATCGCAGTGACCAGAGCACAGGAAGAAATCACAGGTGAGACAGGAAGCCCGAGGAAAGCAGGACCCAGATTTGTTTTTTTCTATATATTTGTAACCACCCACTCTCACAGAAACTACCCGGGGTCCCATGAGAACTGCATGAATCCCCACCGAAAGACTCAGCTACCTCCTTCAGGGGACAAACCACATCCGAATCATAGTAATAATGTACAAAGGGTGATCAAAATATACAGTGAATGTTTGCAAAATTATTTCAGTACTCCTTGCCATTACCCCCTTCAGAATACTCCCCCTTTCTGCAAACATGCCTATCCCACCATTCCTGCCACTTTCCGAAGCATTTCTGGAAGTCCTCTTTCCTGACTTTACCTGGTATGATCAAAAATACGACGAATGCTAAACCAGGCATGGTGGCACCCTCCTATAATCTGAGCAGTCAGGAGGCTGGATTGCCATGAGTTCAAGGTCAGCCCGAACTACACAGTGAGACCTGTCTCAAGAAACAACAGATGGTGAATGTTGTTAACACATGCCATCCAACAGAGTGACAGGCTGATAGAAACTTGACTGTGTGTCCTCATCTACCTTCTTCACCAGATCTTGAGCCATGCAACTTCTGACTGTTTTCCAAAGTCAAAATGAACAGGAAATGAACAACCAATTTGAAGAAAGCAAGAGACACTAGGGTAACCATTGTTAATCTCCTGTTGTTATGTTTTGAAAACCTGTATAGCTTGCAGTGTTCTGTTTTGAAATGCTATATTATGTTTGACTCTCTTCTGTTTTCTTTTGCTTTGTTTTGTTCTGTTTTGTTTTGTTCTGTTCTCTTTAAAATAAAATTTAAAAAAAAGACCAGGAATGGTAAGCATTTTGAATTGATTCAGAGCATGGAGGCAGCCACAACTGCACAACTAAAGACACACATGAAAGACAATTTCCAGAATTGCTTCAGAAAGTGGCAAGAACACTGGAATAGGTATGCTTGAAACAAGGGGGAAGCATTTTGAGAATTAATGGAAATGTGTCTTTACTGCAATACTTTTTAAAAATTTAAAGATTCACTGTATTTTTCATTCATACTCTGTATGTTATTATGCTTTTTAAAAAAACTTTTAAATTGAAAGATGCAGAATACACTAATCTTCAGTATAAAGTTCAAGTCTTAAATACGTGCATATGTCCTTGCGTATTGGACATCGTCTGTTCTAATCTATGTGTGAGCTCCTCTCACCACTGCCAGCTTAAGATGCGATATTATTCTGATTTCTAGCACCCTTTATAAGTTTTCTGGTTTTTTTTTTTTTACTCTAAATAAAAATGATGGATCCACCTAGTATTTACTCTTTTTTGCCATTGCTTTTTTTTTTTAAAGGAAATAAAACAATAAAATGGAACAAAACAAAATAGTGAGAATACTATTGAATTTCACAAACAAAACAGAAGGAAATCCCCTCTAGTTGCTATTTTGCATATTTATATCCTCTAAACAGATGCTCAGACTACCAGCCCCAGGCCTGCAGAGTCAATTAATCAATATAAGCATTAAGCTGTTTTCATACCTCAGTTGCTGTCATCCCAGCCTGTGTTCCTCAGAATCAGCTGGTTGCCGATGGGTGGGGGTGGGGCAGCTTTTCTTGTCTCTCAGCCCACATGCCAGCTGGCTTATGGAAAGGCAGGCTGACTTCTTGGTTCTTTTTCTGATCCATGGCTGCTGCTGGCTCCTGGGAAAAGGAGGCTGACTTCTTGGTTCTTTTCCTGGCCCACATCTGCCACTCTGTCATTGTTTTTTTTGTTTTTTGTTTTTTTTTTGCGGCACCAGGGATTGAACTCATGACCTTGCACTTGCCAGGCAGGCGCTTAGGCCACTGAGCTACATCCCTGGCCCTCTGTCATTGTTTTTTAAGACTGGGTTCTGCTATGTAGTCCAAGCTCATCTCAAACTTACTATGTAGCCCAGGGTGGCCTCAGGCTCGTGGCAATCCTCCTGCCTCAACCTCCTGAATGCTGGGATAACAGGTGCATGCCACCATGCTTAGCCTAGTATTTACTCTTTTGTATTGGCTTTTTTTTTTCTTTCCTTTTTTGATGCTGGGTTTGAACCCAGGTTCTGGGCATGTTAAGCACACACTTTACCACTGAACAACTGCCTCAGCCTGGTTTCCTGAGTTCAACCTTGTTTCCTGATCAGATGTGACATAGATTGCTCTTTTTCATTGCTGTGTTGTATTCTACTAAATAAGAGTACTTCCGTTCATAAATCTATTTACTGGGCATTTGGGTTTTTTCAATTTTTCTCTACAATGAGGAAAGCTGCTAAAATACTCTTGCACATGTCTTTTGGTGGATCCTCATTCAGTTAAGTATATACCAAGAAGTGTACTTACTGAGTCATAGAACAGACATCGCTTTAGCTTTGTTAGCATAACTGTTAACATATTTACATGATATAAAATTCAGAAGATACGTGAGACTAGAGCGAACAGTCCCATCCCTCTTCCCAATTTCACAGTTTTCTTTTCCAGGGACAAGCAATATTAACAATGTCTTGTGTGTTATTACAGAATATATTCTGTATGTAGGAAGTATAGTCTTGTGAAACTGGGCACAATGGTGCACACCTGTAATCCCAGTTCCTTGAGAGGCTGAGGCAAGTATGAGGTCAGCCTGGGTAACTCAGTGAGATCCCATCTCAAAAGTAGAAAGGGCTGAGGATTTACCTTAGTGTAGAATGCTTGTCTAGGTTGTTTGAGACCTTGTGTTCAATACCCAGTACCAAAAAGTCTCATGTTTTACACCAGAGCCACACACAATACAAACTCTTCCGCTTGTTCATTCTCTAAATAATTTATCATTGAAATTAGTCCATTATTAGTAACATAGAGCTGCTTCATTCCATTAAATGACTACATAATACAATATTTTGCACACCCAAGGGTATAACTGTAGGATGAAAATAGTTCAGGGCATTTTAAACTTTGCCTTAAGTTCATGAGGACACCTGTTTCCTCACACTCTCACTTACATAACAGCCTAGCAGCCCTTTAAATCTTTCCTAGTCTTTAGATGGAAAATGGTATCTTACTGTAGTTTCCAACTTTAAATATCTGGGAATGGAAGAAAAGTCTTTTCATATGTAAATATTTGGGTTTTTGTTTCCTGACTTGAAAACAGTTTTTCATTTGTTCATTTTTTTAGACTGGTCATCTTTTTTCTTAATGTTTTAAGAATCCTTTGTGGGATTGGATGTGGCAGTACACACCTGTAATTCCAGCACTTGGGAGGCTGAGGCAGGAGGATTGGCACAAGTTCAAGGACAGCCTAGGCTACATAGCAAGATCCTGTCTCAAAAAACAAAACAAAACACAAAAAACAAACAAACAAACAATAAAACTCTTTCTAAACCTCCTGCTCTTTATTACTCAACATTTTCTCGGGAGTTCACAGTTTTCCAGGGACCCTCCATACACCTACCTTGATCCAACCATGCTTTTCCCATAGGTACTCATGTGGCAGAATATCATCTAGTTTGAGTATTCTAACTTTTCTCCTAGGCAGAATTAAGGAGTTTAAAGACCCAAGCAGAATTAACAAGAGGGCATTAAGAGAGAGTAGCAAACGGGTTGAGTAATTTGAAGCACATATAATTGACTTTTGAATAGTCAAATTTTTAGAAAGTATAAACACTTCTTTATCTTTGAAATGTAATCTTACTCCCAAACTGAGAAACTAAAGGAATATGGAAAAATTATCTAAAGTCCTGTCACTCTAACGTGACCACCACAAGCACTCGGAAACACAGTTGGCCTTCGATATGAGTGGGTCCCACATCCATGGACCCAACCTACCATGTTTCAAAAATATTTGGGAAAAAATTCCAGAATGTACATGATGAATCCATGAGAATGAAGCGATGTGCCAGAATCGTGTTAGCTATTGTGAACAATCTGGAGATGATTTGAAGTACATGGGAGGAGGTGTGTATGCTGTGCACAACTACTAGGCCATTTCATGGAAAGGACTTGAGTGTCTGTGCATTTTGCTACCCACAGGGGTCCTGGACCCAATTCCCATGTGTAGGTAGCCAGGAGTAACTGTACTGTACTCCTGTTTCTTTCCCAGCCCCCTTTCCACATGGCCGTGAATCATAATTGGCCATTGATTATCTAAAATAGATAGTAATATCCTGGGGAAATAAGACTTTTTTTAAAAAATGTCCTTAGAAGAACATTGAACATAAAATAAGTTATCATAGTTCGCTTTCTACCCTGAAATAGATTGTTACTGTCTTTAAGGATATAATTATGAGTGTTACCAACTCTGTGGGTTCTTGTGCTATCAGAACAACAGACAGGAGCACCTTGGCCCAGGAACAAGATTGTTATTTTGCACAAGCACCGGGGGAAAGCAATGGACAGGAACCCAAGGCTGACCTAGACAAAGGACAAAGATGTACAGTTTTTACAGCATCAGGGGAGTAGGCAGGGCCCTGCCTCTTGATATCATCACATGTGGCGGTGGGATTCCAGCCACTCCTGTGTGCTCTTCTTCACGCCTCTCCGTGGGACACGTGTTTCATTGGCATCTTCAGTAGCCAGCTCAGGCTGTGATTCCATTACGTGAAAAAACTAAAAGTAACTAACTGTAGGTTACTTTAGTGACCATTCTATGCATGTGTTTGTCTTTTACCACCTGGAATGCATCCTTTATCATCTGGAAAATTCCTGATTGAGTTTTGGAGCAGGGACAATCCCACCACTGCCTCAGCAGGTTTGAGATTTGGTGGTGGATAGATGAGTTTAATGATCTTGTTTTTTAAACTTTATTTGCTTGTTTTTATTTTTGTTTTGTTTTGTTGGTTCTGGCATCTCGATATCTCTACTGACCACATGGTCATTGAATGTGGAGCTGACCTCCCATCTTCCTTTCCAGATGTGTTTTCGTAGTTTCATAGCCATGAAGATGGGTCCACTTTTTTTTTTTTAAGTCTGTTTTTCCTGGTTTGTTTGTTAACCCCATAAGCCTTGCTGTCTCACAAGGAAATGTGGGCTTATATTCCACGCACTTAATATACAATAGAAAAACTCTTAGACCCTAAGATGGACTGGCTTACTAGCAACCAAGAGGAGCCTACTACTATTTTAAATAGTAAGGACAATTTTTAACTTACGTATGTTTTGTGGCATGTTAGTGTGACGAGATAATTGGGCTGAAGCATTGGGAGACTCAGGATATAGTCCTATCTTTCACATTAACTGTGTAGTCTTGGACTATTTATTTACTGCATTTATTATATGTATGTACGTTTATATGTATGTGTTACAGTGTACCGGACATTACCCAGAACCTTATGAGTGCTAAGCAAGTGCTCTACCACTGAGCTATACTCCAGTTATTTTAAATTTTATTCTATTTTGAGATAGGGCCTCACAGAATTGCCCAGACTGCCCATGAACTTGTGATCCTCCTGCCTCAGTTTTCTGAGTAGCTGGGATTACAGGTGTGCACCACTGGGACCCACTTAGATTACTTGTACTTCTGTATAAGGCAATTTAAATTATGCCTCAGTCTGTCAGTGAATATTTTAATGTGACCTTTTTCTCCCTGCTTGATCTCCCCCATACCCACCCCAATGGAGCTGGGAATGAGATCAGCCCTTTCCAAACTGAAAAGACCATGAGTCAGGAAGGATTGCTCAAAAAAAAAAAAAAAAAAACAGCCCATGGGATGAGCTGTCACCACAAGGGGAAATGATTCTGAGCAAGCAGAAACACTAGATGTCCACCATATCTAACTTTGATTTTAGTTTCTTTATGTGTAAAATGAACGATTTGGTATAGAAAATTCTAGTCTCCCTACATTAGTCTTCACAGAATTGAAAATATAGTATTGTCTGAATGAAAATATGAGAAAGCATCAGGGTAGTGCATGCCTGTAATCTGAGCATCTGGGAGGCTGAAGCAGGGAGATCACAAGTTCAGCCCCTGCCTGGGCAACTTAGGTAGACCTGTCTTAAAAAGACAGGGAAGTAGCTCAGTGTGAAGGGTGAAGGTCTTGAGTTTAATCCCTAGCACCACAAAGAAAAAGAATGAAAAAAGCTGTTCTTCCTTTGACTTTTCATTTGTGATAGCCACTTCTAAAGACAGTAGGGCAGTTCCATGAGTTTAGACCCGGAGCTGACAGCAGGCTCCTGAGTGACTTTCCTGTTTTTGTGAGCTGTCTGTATACACTTCCTGCAGAGAACCTGTTTTATTAATAGCAACATACTCCCCGAAACAACATATTTCTTTGACCCTATCACCATTTTTATCTTTGGAAAGGCAATGATCTGTTACTGGGTGTTAAGAATAGTTTACTCTTCTGTGTGCAGTTGCCAAAGTGAATTTATTTTTATTCAAACTGGATAGGACCTGACTAGTATAATGACTTCCCCAAATTCAAGTTTTTTGTAGCACGTCTCCTTATTCTTGTTATTCTGGAATCTGGGCTTGTACCAAAAAAATACACAAATGTACTTAGTACATAATTTTACCCTAGTAACTGTTTTCTTTCTAATCTCTACAAAAGGATAATAATATGACAATTATTTAGTGATTTGTTGTACATTATTAAAAGCCAAACTTATGTCAATAATCAGAAATTAGGCTGGGGATATAGCTCAGCAGTGCAGCGCTGCCTGGCAAATGTGAGGTCCTGAGTTCGATTCCCAGTACCAAAAAAGAAATCAGTAATTATTTTTAATGGGACTGGCTCTGGTTAAGATAATTCAGGCAAGGCCCTTAAATAATATAATTAAGCAGAGCAAGGTAATTTCTAGTACAAATTTCTCTGCTCTACCATGCTAATAGCAAATTTGTCTATATGTTACCTCCATTGGCAAACTGCGACGATAATAGCAGTTCCCTGTCTCAAAAGGTTATTGGGCTGATTAAAATGAGATAATGCATGTGAAATCCTGGGCACAATGCTTGGCACAGACTAAGTGGCCACAAATGTTATTATTATTATCTATAAAAAGAATTTAATAGCTACCTAAGAAGACTGTTGTGAGGATTAAAAGGGATCTAAAGTGTTTAACATATATGTGAAAGCAGATAAAGTGTATGACAGGGTATCTGGTATACAGGAAACATTTGAAAATAGCCACTGTTGGCTGCTGCTAATAGAAAAATCATTTGACTACAAGAAATAATAGCATTTCCTAAATCAGTGGCTAGCAACATTCTCTTACTCATGAATGAAAATATCTAACCAGACTACTAGTTTTACTGCTATTTAATAGTTTGGCCCTGTTTTGAACCAGCAGAGTAGTATTACAGCTAATGATGCATGAAGTCTATTAGAGTGAAAGTGCATTCCAGCTCTGTCATCTGTCAGCTATTCTATCCTGGGT
Source organism: Cuniculus paca (assembly GCA_004365215.1). Taxonomy (NCBI): domain Eukaryota; kingdom Metazoa; phylum Chordata; class Mammalia; order Rodentia; family Cuniculidae; genus Cuniculus; species Cuniculus paca. The sequence goes on along the minus strand of RJWT010009415.1, from coordinate 8,758 downwards.
AAATTCTTAATTTTTCTAACCCTTCATTTTCTCATCTTTGAAAAGGCTGTAATACTTATCTTATGTGTTGCCTATGATTGTAATAAAAATCATATGAAATTGAGTTGATTAGAGAACCTTATAAAGGATTTGTAACAATAATTTCATGAGCTGTAGCTTACTAAATACTAAACCTGTGCCAAGTGATCTATTTATGTCTCCTTCAGTCCTCACAGTGGCCTCATAGAGCAGGTATGGTACTATTTTTATGTCTGTTTTACAAATGAGGATCGTAGTCATAGGGATGGTACATAACTTGCCCAAAGTCGTTTTTCACATTAACTACAAACTAACATCTGTTCAGACTCCCAAATTATGTTCAATTTCTCTACTATACAAATGCAAATTGTTATTATTTCTGCACGATAATAATAGAGTAAGTAGTTTTTTATCACATAGTGATATGGAAAGAGCATACAGGTGACTATTTCAAGCAGTAATTTGCTAACATGTTCATTAATATTTCTGATTTTTTTAAGGTAATACTACTAAATAAAAATGAACTTAGACTCAATCATTTTCTAGGACTCCTGGTTCCTTTTTGAAATAGGAACCAAGCTGGGTTGGGGATGCGGCTTAGTGGTAGAACTTTTGCCTGGCATGCATAAGGCCCTGGGTTCAATCTCCAGCACCACAAAAAAACCAAAAAAAACAAAAGAAACCTCATCTGAAAGCATCCTCCAAGATGAAATAGGAGCCAAGTGAACCAGATAAATTAGAACCTCTTTTATTCTAGAAGCCATCCACTTGATAGATATCGGATTTTGTAAGGCTTCATATTTGGGACAAATGAATTAGGATTTGGAATGGCTCAATTGCTAAGCACTAGAATTTTATGAGAAAAGAGAAACATGATCAAGCACACAACCATTATTGTTGGTAAATTGGTTTAGTTATTAAACAGATTTTAAATCTGAATCTGTTCCATGGTTGACACAAAACAAGCATTTTGCTTAATTTTAGACTATGGGTTCTTATAAATAAAACTCTTGTAAGTGTTAACAGCTGAGCTTTTCCGTTAATAGGCCCTTAGAGTCTTTGAAAATAGGTGTTGAGAAACTTGTGGTCTGGGTGTAAGTTGGCATTTGCTGCTCACTTGGGCTAAATTTGAGCAACGATATGACTTTAACAATTACACTGTCTTGGCTATTTATAATTACCCCCTGAAATCCAAGATTGTTGATTCTTCATGAGACAGGGGCAGTCGTGTGCTGGAACCTGCTCCTGCAGACTAGAGACATTTGATTATTACATATTCAGGAATTTTGTGAACTGATTGCTAAACTTCTGTAGTTTAAAATCAGACTAATGGGAGTATGTATATCACAGAAAATGACAAATACTACAAATTAGGCTCTCTATACCTCCATCCTTCCTATTCCTCCATACCTCACTCTGAGAGTTGGCTACTAGCACACAACTAGAGTCCTCCTACTACCAGTAAACTGTCAGAAAATGAATCCTGGACCAGGGGTATAGCTCAGTGCACAGCACCTGCTTGGAAAGCACAAGGTCCTGAGTTCAAATCCTAGTACAGAAAAAAAAGACAGACAGACAGACAGACAGACAGACAGAAAGAAAGAAAGAAAGAAAGAAAGAAAAAATCCCTGCAACCTGAGAGAAGCAACCTGCTTTCTATCACACCTAGAAAGTAGCAGCTCTTGCCACCATGGTCACCAACTCAGGCAAATGTAAAACTCAGAATAGCAGTGTTCAGAGCTCAATTTCATCTCCAAAGAACAGAAGTTCATTTTAAAGTGTCAGCTGCTGCTTGGCAATGAGAAGTTGGCATGGAGCACCAACATATCCGAAGGTCTGTGGGAAGTGAGTGACTCATTTTCCCGTCAGAGTGAGGGGACATTCATCCCTTAAAACATGATGGAATTTCCCTTCTAATAGCATTCATCACAGTGAATATGCTTGGAAATTGTATAGTAGCAAGATGGGAGAAATCAGAGCTCATGCCGTTGAAATACCTGAAGAAAGGATCTCCCCTGGTCCAGGTCATTCATTATGCTCCTGTTTCTGGTGCAAACTCTGCCTTCTCTGAGTATCAGCCAGGCCAGACCTGTTCTAACTGGCACATTTCATCTCCAGAAAGAGTTCTAAAAACCATGTTTATTCACTTTGTTTGTTTTCTGCACATTTACCAAGCTTCTATTTAATTCATTTGAGGCCTAACACAATGTCTGACTCAATCCTGTGAATATTTGTGTCCCTAGTCTTTGTGACTCAAGATATTGAAGTGAAAGTAAACCCTGGAAAACAATTCAGAGTCTTTGCCAAGAAAAGAGATACCAGTTTCTTCGGATTATCAGTATAGAGTGCCTGGTTTAAATCTAGTGAGATTCTCCCAAAACATGGAATCTACATCATAAATCCTTATTCTTTTAAAAAGCCCTCAGGAGAAAAGCAAGCTACTTTCACTCCAGTGTCTTGAGTCACATCTTTGTGTGGGTACAGAGTTGAGAAGTTTGTTGTTACTTTGTTTTGTTTGAAGTACTGGATTGAACCGAGGGCCTTGTGCATGCTAGCCAAGGACTCTACCACTGAACTGTATTCCCATCCCTTTTTAAATTTGGGTAATTGAGACAAGGTTTCATGAAATTGCCCAGGCGGGCCTCAAACTTGCAGTAGTCCTGCCTCAGTGTCTAAGTAACCGACTGAGTTTACAGGCCTGCACCACCACACCCAAGTAGGACTTTTAAATGAACATCTAAAAACAGAAATCCTCAGAAATGTGCTCATATTAGAATCACCAGTGGGTCTTGAAAAACAAAATCTCAATATAGTCCTCACGTCAGACTACAGACTAATTAAATGAGAATTTTTGAGGTTGACACTAAGACATCGATAGTTTATAAAGCTCCTTATATGATTTCAGTGTGCAATAAAATTCCTAATGTATTAGAAATCGTCATTTTCTTAGTGTCTGATTGTCCAGCTGTTAGCTTTAAATAGACAATAGACGCTGGGGATTTAGCTCAGTGGCATAGTGCCTGCTTGGCAAGTGTGAAGTCCTGAGTTTGGTACCCTCCCCCCGCCAAAATAAATAAAAATAAACAAATAAATAAATATAATTGTAACAAAAGAGGAAGTTAATTATTTAAATAAATAAACAAAAAGACAATGGATCATATACTAAAAGCAAAGATCTGAAATGGGCTAGCTACCTGACCAGTTACTTGTTAGAGCCTTACTCAGTACAAGCTGCATTCTTGGTAAGACCTGATATTGGTAAATATACAGAACAAAAAGCATTGGACATCTTGTTTAATAGCATAAATTAATACAAATTTTCCAGAGAGCAATTAGAAAATATACAAGGGGTGATCAAAAAATATAGTTAAAATTTAAATCTTTTAAAACGTATTACAGTAAAAGACACATAGCCAAGAATAATGGGATAAATGCATTCAAAGTAAGACAGAGTATCTTGAGGAAGATTAATGACAAATGTACCTTTTACTGTAATAAATTTTTAAAAATTTGAACAGTTGCTGTATTTTTTATCATACCTCATGTATAAAATTTTAGTATGTATATATCGAGCAATTCCTCTTTTAAGAATTTAGCTTGTCTGAAAAAGAATTTAACCCAAATAAATAATTGGACAAGCATACAAAAATACTCATATTAATATATATTTCCTAGGTTTAAAAAAAATTTAGTCTCCAACCTTTGGAATACTTAAAGCTATCTAAAACTTCCATACTGTGTACTGAAATATAAAGGTATTCATATATTACTGAACTAAAAAAAAAATTCAGGTTGTGGAAAAGCTTGTCTAGTGTAATTTTACTTATGTTAAAAATTAGATTTACTTGAGCATGGTGATAAAAATCTGTTGAGGTTGAGGCAGGAGAATTGTGAATTCAGGGCCAACCTGGGCTACATAGTGAGACCCCGTCTCAAACAATAATAAAAGTGGATCTATATTTTCATGAGTTTTAAGATATATGAAGGCTATACCCAAACTTCTAACAGTGATTATGTCTGAGGAGCTAAATAATAGCCTGACAGGAGGTGAAATTTGGCCTTACTTGTTCTAGACTTGTGTGTTTGAATTTTCTAATGCATATATATTTCTATTATAATTTACATAATTTAAATGTGTTGTTAGTTTTACTCACCACTTTCTATAAAGTCTAAATTCCTTGGCTTTGTACTTAAAGTGCTCAACAATTTGTCCCCAAAGACTTTTTGCCAGTCTTTTAGAAATGTTTTTGATGGGATCAAGTTTCACCATCAGCCTGCCCGTGGGTACTCACTTAAGCCCAGCTGTTCTCACCGCATTTTCTTTCCTGTGCTCGACCTTTGAGAGTACCTTTTCCTTTGCCTGGAATGTTCTCCCCTTTCTTTCCTACTCATTAAAATCCAACAGAGCTATGAAGCACAGATCAAATGCTATTAAGTAGTCCTCTCATTCCCTGAATTCTTATGTTTGCTCACTATCATTAAAAGAAGGAACAAATTCTCACAATAAAGTTCAAGATCTTGTTAAGTTTAGTGTAACATTTGTAATGGAGATGTGCTACATATCATGCAGTATAATGGAGATATACTACATGGGGCTGTTGTGAGGGTTGAATGAGATAATTACGAAAAGCACCTAGAACAATACCGGATTATAGTAAATCGGAGTTTAAAAAAACTAGTAGGTTTGTCCTTTTAAATCTGTTTACTGGTTATTTCCCCATCTATGCAATCAAACTCTGGAAATGAGAAACTGACACCATGTATTTTAGTATCCTTTTCCAAATGGTGTAGTGGGGCTTTCTATGAGATGTACACTAGTATTTGCTGTTGATGACAATGAGATTCTGAAATATACATATTACTTACTTTCAAAGAAATAATAATCAGTTGGGCAATATTGTAACTTCATGTTGCCATAAAAATATTAATGTGGAATTATAATATCGAAATATTGCTGACATGAAATACACAAATAAAACGATATGTTCTTTCTTTAATGAAATCACAAAAAATAAGATAAGTCATCCCTAGAATTTTATTTTCACAAGCACAGTCAGTACTTACAAGATGCTAGACAAGAATAGTGAATTATTTACGGAAAACACCAGATGAATTTGGTTTGTTTAATATCTCTTTTGGCAGATAACACAATATGCTTTCACAGAAGCACCATGTGTTCTAGAGTTTTGACATATGGGACTTTATATGCGGCCAAGGATGCTCTATTCTAAGGACCAGAAAAAGAATGACCACATCTTCATATACTTAGTTCCTCACCTTGTTCTAGTTTGAAGTCACCATGCAATTATAGGTTTAAAATCTCAGCAAAGTTATTGGCAGCCCAGTTGGAACAGTTTCTGTTCTCACTTAATCTCACCGGACAGACATGACCTGTGTGGCATGGCCCAGTGCCATTGAAACAACTGGAGTCACCTGACACAGAGCATTACCCTTGGATAAAGAAAGTCAAAATGTTATTTTATCTTTGGAGGCCTAACAAACGTTTCCCTGAGCATGGCCTCTTATTTGGTTTGTTCGTGCAAATACTACTTTATAGTTTGGCTTCGTCACTCTGATCTGTATTTCCATTCTAATTATTTTAGAGCCAATGCCACTTTAGTTCATTAAAAAAAGTCAATCAAAATGTGAATCATTGCATAGCATACATGAGATCCTGGGTTCATTCGCCAGCACTGCAAATAAAAAGTGAATCACTTAGAAAAGATGCATAGTGTTATGGTTTAGTGTGTTTGATCCCTCGTACCAAAAAAAAAAAAAGTGTTATGATTTATACCTGGATGTCTCCCTAAAGCCTCACGTGGTCATAGGCAGGACTCTTTGGAGGTGGTGAGATTATTAGGGCAGGATAGGAGTCAGTACCTGGTCAGAACAGGCAGATCCCTGTGGGTGTGACCTGGAAGGTTCTATCTCCCTTCCCAACTCCTCCCTGGCCTCTCTGCTTCCTGCTTGGAGTGACATTAGCAGCCTTCCCTCCCCCAGGCCCTTCCATTGTGCCTTCCTGCCTTGGAGCTGCCTAACTAGGGATTAAAAACATGAACCAAAATAAACTTCTCCTTTAATTTCTGTGTGTCCAGTATTGTGTCCCAGCAATGAGACAGTTACTAAGATACATAGATTACTTAAATATCTTATTTAAATGTACTAAGTATAAATGGGCCTAATTCTGCAATCTTTTTGGAAGACAGGAGATGAGCAGGGGATCCAGCCCAGGGCCTTATGCATGCTAAACACAAAGGCCTTGTACATGTGACCCCTGAGACACACCCTCTCCCCTAACTCCGTGATTTTTAATAGAGCTTTGAGAGTGCCTTTTCCTTTGCCTGGGGTGCTTTCCCTCTTCTTCCTCACTCATGAGGATCCAATGAAGCTGTGAAGCTCAGATCAAATGCTGCTACATAGCACTCCCCTTCATCTGAATTCTTAAATTATGTAATGTTTGCTACTCAGGAAAATGATCACCAAACGAAGGAACAAATCCTCATAATAAAGTTGAAGGTCCTGGTTTGATCTCCTGATTGCACAGTTTTCTGTTTAAAAATTGAGGTCACTGAAAACAAATCAGCTAGTACACATAAATTAATTTATGTAAAATCTATAAAAATATTAGAAAAAAGATGGAGGTAGAGGACTTCATAATAAGAAGTGAATAAAGCGGGTTGCAGAGTAATATGTTTGGTGTAGTCCTGTTTCAGGAAAAACAAATAAACCAACACCCTTACATGTTCGTGCCTTACACTGCCCAACAGGAGAAAAGTGTAGAAGGCTGTCAGCACGCACACTCAGGAAGCTGAAGACACAGAAGTGGGAAGGTGGTTGGGAAGAAGGAAAATGATTAGCTCTGTTTTTAGACATCTTTGTGTGGTGATGACTTATCACAGAAGAAAGTTATTGTTCATGCAGTAATGTGAAATGAGTAGTATGATTATTGGCAAACGATCTACAGAAAAATTGTGATCACATAATTTTTTTTTTTTTTTGGTGACAGAGATCCAACTCAACCTTGCGCTTACCAGGCAAGTGCTTGAACTGCTGGGCAAAAATCCCCGGCCCTGATAACGTGAACTTTTACTAAGATTGCTAGATGAAAAACAAAATTTGTTATATTTCTAAACACCAGCAACAAGCTGTTGGAAGATACTATTTACATTAGCAACAAAATTATAAAGAACCCGGGAATAAATAAAACAAAGCATACACAGTATCCGTATGGAGATGATTATAAACTTGCTTGACTGTCATTAAAGAAGATTTCAATGTCTGGAGGGACGAACTGTCTTCTAATATGGAGACTCACTGTTTAACAAAATATCAATTCCTGCAAAATCGTCATTGCTACAATGCAGGTGTAGTGATAATGACAATGTAGTGTTGGGAGAAGGATAGATAAACCTCTGGAACTGGAACACAGCAGAGTCCCAGAACAAAACTAGGCCTAGAAACTTGATTTTATGATAAAATGTTACAAATCGGTCGAAAAGAGTTGACCTCCCCAGTCTGTGCCTGTCCAAATCCAGTGACTGGTCAGCTGGGTTTATTAAGTCCTAACCTCTTTGCCCCAAATAAGGACAATCAGCAAGTCTACTTTAGCTTTAGAGCGCCCTGGAAACGGAGCTGAGGCTTTCTTTGTAACTGCTTTGTTCTGTCCAATTCTGCTTCATCCCCTCCCCCACCACGCTGGCCTCGAGCTCATGGCAATTCTCCTGCCTCAGCCTTCTGAGTGCTGGGATTACAGGTGTGTACCTCCATGCCCAACCCACCACAGCTTTTTATCCAATGACTGCTCCCTACTCTGAATAACATATTGGCCATTCTTTTAAGATCATACCGTATATAACCTTTGTTATTCCCTAATTATTTTGCTACAAATTTTTATTTTATTTTTTCATGGAAGTATGAAGAGTGTTTTTATATTTTATTAATATCTACTTGTGTTATGTTAACATTTTTAAGATAGACTACTACTGGGGCTGGGGATAAACTCAGTGGCACAGCGCCGGACTGGCAAGCACAAAATCATGAGTTCAATTCCCGGTACCAAAAAAAAAAAAAAAAAAAAAAAAGACTATTCCCTAGGAAAGTTTCTGTTCCCTCATTTGACTGATGATGGGAGTGTAAGTTGACAAGGGCATTTTATAGAACAGGTTGAAATTCCCCAGTAAAGTTGAAGATGCATATACCTTACCATGCACAATTCCATGCCTGAGCATACATTCTAGAGAATTCTCGCACACAGTTTACAATAGGGTTCTTCTTGGGGAGAATGGTAAGTTTGGCATAGGGGTATAGGGACATCAGGGCTTTGAAGGTTCAAGGAAAGACTAAATTATCTCAAACAAGAGCAACAAAATAATAATAATAATAATAATAATAATAATAATAAGTTTGGTGTGGTGGCACATGCCTATATTCACAGCTACTCAGGAGGCTGAGGCAGGAGGGTTGCCAAGTTTCGGGTCAGTTGAAGCAACTGAGACCCTATCCCAAAACAAAGTTAGATTAATAAATAAATATAAAGGGCTGGGGATGTAGCTCAGTGGTAGAGCACTTGCCTAGCATGTGGGAGGCCCTTGGTTGAGTACCCCCATTTAAAAAAAAAAAAAAGACAAGATTGCCCCTGTGAAATGAGAAGCTAGCTTGTCTGAGGACTGAGGCTGAGCTCACTGAAGGATAGTTGGATGGAGGACAGTCACACGTGTGCAAAGGAGAATTCAGAAATGTG
>RJWT010009414.1:0-25184 GCA_004365215.1 Cuniculus paca | reverse complement strand
GTGACAGTACAGCTGTTGAACAGCATCTCACAGGATTGCACTGGCGAACTGAGTTGCTGCCTCCACTTTTGCCATACCACTACTAGATACTCGCATGGGTGCCAGCAGAAACATTTCATTTTCTTTTTTATAATTCCTTATTCAAGCTTTCCATTAGAAGGAAGCTAGTTGGTAATAGATACAGAAATATATTTGTGAAGATGGCTTTAAAGAATGACTGCAAAACTGAAAAATGGTTATTTTTCTTTATGGTTCATAGGAATCAGCAGTGATGGGGGTATTCTGACTGTCAGGTTCTGGAGAGTCAAAGGAAACCCCAAAGGGAGGATTCATTTACTCTGCTTATGAACTCAACCTGAATCCTGCTCTGTTTAAGATAAGGCTAATTTTCTGTACTTCACAAGGGCATTATTGTTCAGCACAGACTCTCTGAAGACAGATGGATAGAGTTAGCGTCCTGGGAAAAGATCTGCCTGGAAAATGCAAGAGGAGGATGTAGTGAGGAACAAACTGAGAAGAGACAAACAACTTCAAGTAAATGACTTGCTTATTTTACCTTTATGCATTCCATAGGAAAATTATATATAGATAGATAGATAGATAGATAGATAGATAGATAGATAGTTACTTTATGTTTGTCATGGCTGGAGGAAAATGCCTGCCATTCACAAGTTAGAGGAGGAAGGGTTTATTTTATGCCAGTTTATACTGGCTTCAGTCCATAATGGGCTGACCCAGAGGCATGGCAGAGGAGAAAGAGCTCATGAAAGGCAGGCATGAAGCATCAGCCTTCTTTCTGCTTTCCCTTTTTATTTCATCCAGACAACAAGCCTATTTTTTGGTGACACTCAACACCAAAAGTGTATATTCTGTCTTGAGTAAATCTATCATCCACACCTAGAACTGTACTAAGCCAATCAGTGGATTCAGTATCACACACTCATGCTCCAATATCACACACCTGTGATTGAGGCACTCACAAAAACCCTATCTATAAGCACATGAAGCTTTGTGGGACATCTAGACATAAGCCATAATATTTATTATCTTTAAGTTTTGTTATCTTTACTGCTTGCAGAAAAATCCATATTAGGATGAAAATTCCTCATATTGATAAGTAATTTACAATGCTATTTGGGTTGGAAGGAAATGAGTACATGAGAATGTCGTCAGTATACTTGTATAAAAGAAGAAATCAGCCTAAATATAATCCTAAATATGTCCAAGAGTGGGCTAGTATTATCAGTGTCCCCAGAATAAATGGAATCTGAATTAATTTACAATCTCTTTTTCAATGGCCACTACCAGCTGGTAAAGATAAATATTAAGGGCAGAACATAGGAGGAAAAGGTCCTAAAGTCATACAGGTGAGCAGAAATCATTAGTTGATATTGATGGACATGAAGAAACACTCTACAACTCCATGGAAAGCAAACTGACATTTCACACTCAGGTAATACACATCAAGCAGGTACTTTGCTTTTAGTAAATTATTTTTCCCTGGAAGATGGACAAACCAAATTAATGAAAGTGATACAACAAACAACAACAGCAGCAACATTCACAACCTTCTCTCTCTCAGCATACTTCAAGGGAAACCAGAGATCTTTATTGCTGGAAAATATGTGGGAACTCTAGTAAGATCTCCCGAGACCCAAAATTGTGCTGTTCACAAAAGGTGTGGTGTCCTTGATAAGAGAACTAATAGGCTCCCACAACCGAGACTGAAGTCACCTGTCACTACTTAAGACTATGAGTGGACCAAAAAAGCTGAAAAGAAATTCTTTGCCATTCACATCTCAAGATTAGCATCAAATACCAAGCAGCAGCAGCCTTTTACCTGAGGAGGAAACACAGTCACAAAAGAGCTAAAAAAAAAAGTCAAGGGCATTCCAGTGTCAAGTTATGACAGATACTACCTTTCTTTAAATTGTTGATTATTCTTCACTATTATTTTGTCTATTAATTTTTGTGTTTAATATCACATTAAAATGTCACTTGACTTCATTGTTTATTTCCTAATGAGTATTTGAGATCAGTCCTTCACTTATCATATGCCATCCTATCAAGCAGAAACTTTAAAATCAAGTTATATATTACAAAATGGATAAAATGCATGACTATAGCAGGACTTCCAGAGCAAATGAAATTTCATTCAATTATGGGTCATTTGAAAATGCTAGAAATCATTAAAATGATATAGACTTAGAATTCACTCAGTGGTATGATATAGAATTCACTCAGTGGGCTTTTTTACTCAGTGGTATGACTTAGAATTCCCTCAGTGGGCTGTTTAGTAGGCTCAAACTAACAAAAGAAATAGCCTGAAGATAGGTCACTAATAATTATTCAATATGAAACATAAAGAGAAAAAAAAGAATAGGAAATCCACACACTGTGATAAAATATCAACTAACTGATCCGAGTACCTCAGTGAGCAGGCATGAAACTTGGCAACACCTCACCCCACATGGAGGTCCTCAGGAGGTTAGCAAGAGTGTCAGCAACCCCTCCCCCACACAGAGGAGCTCAGCAGCCTGTGGGAGTCTCAGAACCCCTAGCCCTAACTGGGGGACCTCAACAGGCAGGTAAGAACTTGATGAGCCCTACCTCCACCTAGAGAAACTCAGATAGTGAGGCCTCCTTCCACTTGGAGGAACCCAGGTGGGCTTGCAAGACCCCCAGTGACACAGTAGGGCACTGACTGGGATACACACCATAGACACATGGGTTTGGCAGCCTGGAAAAGTCTGAAGCTGCAGTAACAATACATGCTAAGGATTGGTTCATATCAATACTTCTAGGCTAGTCAGTCCAGGAAGAATCCAGGACTCATCCAACTGGCCCAACAGGAGGAATTCAGGTGACATGTTCATCTCCTAGACTGTGGGACCCAGCAGCTGGGTGAACATCAGCCATACCGTAGGAGCCTCACCAACACACAAACGATGGGACGATGAGACTAGCGGGATTGAAAAGACCAAAATATGAACCAAGGGATGAAAATGACAATACAAAAAGGCAAAATGCAATCTCAGACCCCCAGCCCATCTGGAACAAGTACAGGAGACATCAACATAGTAGACATTGGAAGACACACACTGAAATTTCTGAAAAGATAGCAAGTGAATTAAAGAAACAAATCCATGAGGCCATAGAGAAATCAGATCAGAAATAATCCCTCAGGTAAAAAAAGAAATGACAACCTTAATGAAGGAATTGCTCAGAATAGCTAGAGAAGACACAGATAAAAATATAAGAGTGAAGAAAAATGATGGAAACCTTGAATGAAAAATATAGGAAACAAATAGAATGTATGAAACAGAATCAAAGAAATACACAGGAAATTAAAAATTCCACTGGAAATGAATGACAAAAGAAGCTACATAAACATATGGAAATTAAATAACACCATCCTGAACAACCAATGAGTCACAGATCTAGTTAAAGAAGAAACTAGACAATGTCTACAGTGAAATGAAAATGCAGATACAACATATCAGAACCTGTGGGATGCAATGAAAGCATTCATAAGAAGGAAATATATAGCAATGAATTCTCACATCAGGAAAACAGTACAAGCATAAATAAACAACATAACACTGCATCTCAAGCTTCTACAAAAAGAAGAGCAAGTTAAGACCAAAGCTCATAGAAGGCAAGCAATTATAAAGATCAGAGCAGAAATTAATGCAATTAAGGCTAAGAAAACAATACAAAGAATTAATGAATTGAAGAGTTGGTTTTCTGAAAAAATAAACAAAATTGGTAAATCCCTAGTCAACCTTACCAAGAAAATGAAAGAAAAACTCAAATTCATGCACTGAGTAATAAAAATGTGGAAATCACTACATATCCTCTGGAAATTCAGAAGATCATCAATATCTACTTCAAAAATCATTACTCACATTACTCACATGGAATGGAAATGCAGAAATGCATCCAGATGAAAGTTTTAACATATATAAAAAATGAAGAAAACATATTAACCCTTTAACATAAAAATGACTTCACAGGAAATGACAGCCATTCCTGTGAAGTACGTAATGTAAATAAAATATGAGATAGAGATAGCAATAGCACAATGAATGGAAGAAATTAAATGAAACTAAAATATTACACAGCACATGAAATAAAATTGGTGTATAAACTACAATCATCTGAAGATGTATATTTTGTACCTTCAAATATCCTCAAAAAGTAAATCAGAATGCAACAACTAAATAGGCAAAAGTGTATATTTAAAAAGCATCATAAGTGAGAAGAACGAACAGGATACAAAAATAATAAATACCAATAGCACTTTATATGCCAGTAATGAGCTTGCTGAAAAAGAAATGAAAAACACTACCTTACTGAAAACATCTACAAAAAAATGAGAATTTAGAAATTAATTTAACCTAGGAAGTGAAATACGTCTACAATAAAAGTTGTCAAGCACTGAGGAAATGTGAAAAGATATCCCATGTTAATGAATTGGAAGAATTAGTACTGTTAAAATCACACTACTTGGAGTGATTTATAAATCCATTGTGATCTTCATCAATAAACAAATACCAAACACAATTTTATAACTTCATATGGAGTTACAGAAGACCCAGAAGATCCTATATGATCCTTGAGAAGAGGGAAAAAATGCCAGAGAAGTCACAACATCTGACTTCAAAACATACTACAAAGTTATAGTAACCAAAGCAGCACAGTACTGGCATTAAAAGCAAACACATAGAAGAGTGGAACCTAGTAGAAAACATAGAAATTAAACCACATGTGTACAACCAACTGATTTTTGACCAAGAACAGGCATTGGAGAAAACAGTCTCTTCCATAACTACTGTTGACAAAAATAAATATATAGGTATAGGACAATGAAAGAAGATGCCTAACTCTTACTACACCAAATGACACAAAATGTACCAAAGCTGTAATGTAAGATCCAAAAATATGAAGATACTATAAGCAAACTTGGGGAAAACACTTCAAGACACTTCAAGATGTAGACAAAGATTTTTTTGATAGGATCCCAAAAGCATGGGTAACAAAGTAAAAGACAAATGAGACTGTATACAAATAAGATTATATCAAACTAAGAAGACACTACATAGCAAAGAAAACAATTGGCAGGATTAGAGATAACTACATAAAAGGAGAAGATATTTCTGACCAAGGATTAATGTGTAAGGAGTTAAAAAATCTTAACATCAAAAAATGCAATTTAGTAATTAAAAACCAGCAAAATATCTGCACAGACATGTTCCGATAACCAATGAATATATGAAAAAGTATTCCACATAAATAATCATCAAATAATTGCAATTCATAACCAAAATGAGATATTATCTCAACGCAGGTACAATGTCTCCTATAAACCATTGTCTATTAATCAATACTGTTAAATATCTTATCAAAAATTTAAAAAAAAACCACTGGTCAGGATGTGTAGAAAGGCATACCTCAAATTAATATAACTATTGTAGAAAATAGCATGTAGATCCTTCCACTACTAGATATATATTCAAAGAAATGTAATCATTATGAAATAAAAATCTACATGCCATGTTTATTGAAGCATTATTAATACTAATCAAGATATATGATCAGCCAAAGTGTCCACCAATAAATGAGTAGATAAAGAAATTGTGGTGTATATACAAGAAATGTTATTCAGTCATTAAAACAATAAAATTTTGTTACTTAAAGCTACATGGGTGGAAGTGGAAGTTAGTGTTTTAAGTTAAAAAAAAAAAAGCCAAAAACAAAAAATACAAATACCACATGTTCTCAATCATTCATGAAAAGAAAGAAGCTGATCTGTGAGAACAAAAATAAAGAATGCTCATTAAAGTTAGGGAGATACAGAGGGGAGAAGACACAGAAAAAAATTAGATTGAGGGCTGAAGATATAGCTCAGCAGCACAAATGCCAGCCTGGAAAGAGCAAAGTTGTAAGTTCGATCCCTAGTAATAAAAAAATAAATAAATGAGTAAGTAAAATTAGATTGGGGAGCCGAACATGGTGGCTCACGCCTGTAATCTCAGCACTCAGGAGGCTGAGACAGGAGGATCGTTGTGCATTTGAGACCAGCCTGGGCTGGTGAGCTCAAGGCCAGACTGAACAACATAGTGAGACCCTGTCTCAAGAAGACAAGGGCGGGGGAAAAAAAAAAAAAAGAAGACAAGGGCTGGGGATCTAGCTCAGTGGCCTAAGCACCTGCCTGGCAAGTGCAAGGTTATGAGTTCAATCCCCAGTGCCACAAACAAAACAAAAAAACAAAGAAACAAACAAAAAAATTAGATTGGGAATCCAAAATTTCCATCAGAGAACCTAGTTCTGATTTTTTATAGCAAAGTAGGGTAATTATTGGTTATAACAATCTATGGATACATTTCGAAATTCCCAAAAAGGATGAGTACAAAAGTTTCCAATACGTAGAGTTTATTTATGCTTAGAGAA
The DNA here is from genome assembly GCA_004365215.1 of Cuniculus paca. NCBI lineage: Eukaryota > Metazoa > Chordata > Mammalia > Rodentia > Cuniculidae > Cuniculus > Cuniculus paca. The sequence continues at coordinate 18,731 of RJWT010009414.1, read as the reverse complement.
ATTGGATCATTACACATTAGGTAGATGCATCAAATTATCACACTGAACTCCATAAGAATTCATAGATGTTGTGTATCAGTATAAATTAAGAAAACAAAAATAATAATCTACTAACATAAAAGATGTCAGTCAAGGAGGAAAATGAACAAGTAATAGAAATATAGGAACAATGTACAGTAAGATGATATGTTCAGATTAAAATACCTCAAATATTATCAGATGTTTGTATTCTAAACACTTCAATGAAAAGAATTTGAACTGCACAAAAAGCAATGCTAGCTGTGTGCTGTCTTATTGTGAAAGGAGCATCAAGTTAACAGCACTGTGGAAAAATGGGTTGACTTCTTGGGTGGTCTCCAGTGACAGTCAAAAAACGCTGTGAATTACAAAAGAACATTAGCCAGTAAAGCACTTCTCAGATGGAAGCACTGAAATTAAAATTAAAGTCAATCCTGGTGCAGATCACTTATGTGTTTTAATTTATTTACTTTTTCCCAATTATGATATGGAATAAGGAGGGTAATGATTGCATTAATGATGGTGGAGGCATTTTAATGCTAAACAGCTTAGAAACCTCTTTTGACAATTAACTAAGATTTCAAAGTTAGATGCTAGTGTATTTTTGAATTGAATGTTTAACCGCAATTCTAAAGAATATAAAGGGATCTTTTCTAAGTTAAAAGGGAATAGTTAATACTTAAGTAACGGAATCTGAATCAGAGGAAAAAAAAAAAAAACAACCAACAATCACAGGACCTCATACCAGTGCCTACAAATTTGATTTGGGATAAAATGTGAATATTTAGCAGAACCTCCAAGACTGAAGAAATATAATGTGTAGACCCCTAGGATCTCTGACATTTAACCCAATCTTGCAGTTCTCCAAAGGGTTTGATTAAAGTAGCTCGAGGACCACAGTTTATGGTGAACAGATCAGAGACCTCCTGCACACTACTATTTAATCTAATTTCCCTCCCAAAACACTAGGTAATAAAAAGTGCCTAGTGACATTTAGAAACTACTAAATCTCTACTATTCAATTCCATGGACTCCTTAAATCTGGCCTGCTTGACTCCCTCTACTGCTTTTCTGCTAACAGAAGATTTAGTTCTACCAATGGAGGTAGTAGACACTGCAGGTATGACAAATCATCTCAAAACTTTGTCCTCCATTGCTGTTTCCTGCAAAGAAAGCTTGCTCTATTTTCCAGAAACAAGCAAAGGAAAATGGCTCAGTTACAAAAAAGGTACATAAATGTTTCCAATTAGCTCTCAGGGGATTTGGAATAAGCTTTAATCATTTAGAAAGGCAGGAGAGCAAGAGTAATGTTTACTTACCGTTTACAGTATTTCATGTGCTTTAGCAAATTATGTTTGTGTGGTATGCACCTATAGTCTCAAGTCTTCTGCTTCAAGAAAATGTTTTAAATTTTACAACTGAATCATCCCTGGAAGTCTCCCTCCCCTCACCCCACACCAATCTGGAGATTGTACCCAGGGCCCGGAACATGTGAGATCTGAAGATTGTCTCTGACCCACAGTGTCCCAGACCATTGCGTCTGTCGGTATCCTGACAATTCTTGGATTTCAATTAATTTTTTAAAGAGACAAGGTCAGACTCCATTAGATTATTCACATTTTTGAAGCCGGTCGTGGTGGCTCATGCCTGTAATCCCAACACTCAGGAGGCTGAGACAGGCGGATCGTTGTGAGTTCAAGACCAGCCTGGGCTACAAAAGTGAGCTCAAGGCCAGCCTGAACGGCATAGTGAGACCCTGTCTCAAAAACAGGGCTGGGGATCTAGCTCAGCGGTCTAAGCGCCTGCCCAGCAAGTGCAAGGTCCTGAGTTCAATCCCTGGTGCCACAAAAAAAAAATAAAATAAAAAAAGATTATTCACATTTTTGAAGTCTGTGAATTAACAATAATCTGTTGCCTTGAAACCCAGAAGAATTTTTAAAATTGACTCTTAATTCTGCTTATATAGCCACTAAACAACTTCTACTCAATATTCCACATTTACTATTCTTGATGTCCCTTCACATATGTAAGCATATTTCTTTAAGAAAACACCTGCTGAAGTGTGAGGTGGTGAGTTCAATTCCTGATACCAAAAAAAATGCTGATTTTGAATCCTATCTTTTCTTTTCTTCTCAAGAGATTTAGATACTAATGGTTTTTAAAAGGCAAAATAAATAAGATTGGGTTTTGCCAATAGTGAATCGAACATTATGTGTGGACTCAATTCCTCAATTCTTCAAACACAGACAGCACTCAAATGTTGTGTACCATTAATTTTATACTGGGCATCAACTTCATGTTTATTAAATAGGCTATTTTACAGTTCTCATTCCTTTTATACTCTTTTGTGGATCACACATAAAATTGAGTGTCTAAGAATATGTGCAACTTCACAGAAAGAACTAACTTGCAAAAGTAGCTCTATCTCAAACTTCATCTAGATCATTTTATGAAGTTTTGTCTAACCTCAGCTCTATATGATTAATAGGAAGCACTGATCTGTGCATGAGTATTTGGCTCATCTGAGTTTTCTTTGAAGCCTCCTTTATGAGATCACATATGAAATATAGGAATACTTAGCACTTTTTTTAAACTTTTGATTATTTAACTAATAGGATTATTTTTATTAGTAATAAGTAACAAAGTAGCAATTTTTCTTAAAGATTGACTCCTGAAATTTCACCCATGTTTGATCATGAAATATTTCACTGGCAACATAAATACTTTTTGGATGTGTTACATCAGGCCAAAATTCAGGTGAAACTTGGTCACAAAAGTATCAGAACTATCTTTTATACTCCAGTATAAAATATATGCTTGGCTATTAATACCAATTATTTTTTACTGTGTTGATTGAGAGTCTCAGACATTTACACATTTAAGTAAATTGATTTTGCCTGATATTTTAATTGAAAAGCATTTTTGATAACAAGGGAAAGAATTAAAAATAAATTAATAAAATCTTGGAGTTTGCCCAATACAAGCAAGAACACACATACATACACACACACACGAAAAGTGGAAGTCTGTTTCAAATATATTGTTTACTTGTTAATTTTTTAGGATATAAATATGAGACTGTACCTAAGCTAACAGAATTTTTAGAAAAATAAGAAACTTTAAAGCACACAAAGTTTTTATATTGTATTTCAGAAACCAAGATCAAATATCTTGTAACTAATGCAATGTTCAGTTTAGCAGCCTTTAATATGGTTCCAACATATTATGTAATGCAAATGCAATTCTTCACAGGTATTTTTTACTCACAATAAATATTTCTAAAGAATTAATTCTATATTTGATGTAATGTACCCTGGAAAAATTTTCCCTGGTAAATAAAATTATATATATATATATGATGCATATATGTATATATATTATATATATATAGAAAGAGAGAGAAATAAAGCTGTATATTTATGCTTTCTGCTGCTCTAACATTTAGCTGAAATTCTCTGAGATTAGATCAACTTTAAAGTAGGAAGAGTTCATTTGGGCTCAGGATTTCAAAATTTCAGTCTATGGCCACTCGGCACTGTTTCTTTGGGATTGTGGCTGCCCTGTACCTCATGGTAGGAATGCATGCCAGGAGAGGCCTGCCAGTGAGAAATCCAGAAGAAGGAGACAGAATCTCAATATCCCCATCAAAGTCAAGTCTGCAATGTCTTAACTTCCTTCTATGTCACAGTGATTGAAGAGTCCACCACTTCCCAGTAAGGCTGGTGACCAAGTCTTTAACACTAAGCCTTCAGGTAGACTATAGCAACATTTTTACTTTTTTTGTTTTGAAGTGACTGTTTAAAAATGTCAAATTTTAGGAGATTATGAAGCACAAAGAACCTATACATTTTTTCCCCTTTTTTGTGGTGCTGAGGATCAAACCCAGGGCCTCGTGCATGCAAGGAAAGAGCTCTACCACTGAGCCACATCCCTAGCTCAGTCTACACATTTTTAACCTGCCATCACCCTGATTTCCAGTTAAAGCTGTGACTAGTAGTATTGGTTCTTTCATAGTTAGTTTCCTTACCACTACCCAGTCACTAAGCTTAGCAATTTTAAATCCTAAAGCACATCACAGCTTATCTCCAATATTAAAAATATTTCATAAACACATCTGTTATGGTTTGTGTCTAGGTGGCCCCCCAAGCCTCACACAGTCCTGGAAGCAGCTAAATTTAATGTTTGGGATTGGCTCCCTTGTCTAGCACTGGGATTGGCAGTGTGACTGCTGCACCCCCTCCCCGGCGGGGGAGTGCACGTACGATATAAGGGAGAGAAGGAGGCACGTTTTATTCCTCTTTTGTCTATGTGCTCTTGCCACTTGCAGCCACCATGAGCAGCTGCCCCTCAACCACACCACCCTGCCTTGGAGAAAGCTGAATATGGATTGAAACCTCCAAAAACTGTAAGAAATAAACCTTTCCTTCCTTCATGTTGGATGTCAGGTATTTCGTCTCAACAATGAGAGAAAAGTAACCAAGACAATGACCTTGCCTCTTTGTTCCAAGTCATTCAATTCTCCTAACTGGTCTTCAGTTTTGTTTTAGTCAAACTGACCCCTAATAAAAACAGGATGCTTTTTTAACTAAAATTCAGTGTAGGCACTCTCATATACCTTTTAAAAACAAAACGAAACACACTTTCACTTAATCCACTACCTGGTGGTATGAAGGCGGATCTAAGAAGGCATCAGGTTGCAAGGACATACCTCATTCTGTCCTTGCACCACTGTCTGGAGCTTTGGAATGTGACAGCCCTCCTGAACTACTTGTGCTTCCACGTGCCAAAATACTTCATTGCTCAGGCATTTTTTCTTGCTTTTGAATGTCACCAATTCTCTGAATTTGGAAGATATTCTCATATTCCACATGTACATTGTCAAGAGACTGAGAAAAAGGTTAGAATAGATTTGTGGGTAAAAACTGGTGGTACGAGTTTGCATGTTTTTCAGGCTCTGAACAATTTGTACTCAGTGTGTCATGATAATAAGCCTCACAACTTTATTGCCTTTACTTCTTTCCAAAACTTACCTAATTTTTTCCAGGTCTTCTATTTTTCCTTTGAAATTCAAACACTGAGCACTGGAAATTTGTACTCTCAGCAAAGCAAGGCAGATAACTAAATAATATCACTCCTTTTTCCTATTGAGGGCAGGGTCTTGAAATCTATAACTCTATTGTATGTAGTTTCTTTAACAAAAACTTTCTCATGTGACAAAAATATATAAGTAAATATGTTATTTTAGAAAAGCATAATTTTCTAGAAAATAGACCTAACTGTGCTGAATCAAATCTTCACCATTCATTTATTTGAAAATTTAAAAGTACCTCAAATTATGGACAAAAAATGAGTGCACCTAAATATTCATTATCCAAGGGCTGGGGATCTATCTCAGCAGTCTAAGCGCCTTCCTGGCAAGCACAAGGTCATGAGTTCAATCCCCGATGCCACAAAAAAAAAAAAAATTCATTATCCAAATAAACCATTTTGTCTAGTCTTCTATATGTGCTGCACTTAAAGTAACATAGTATACATTCATTTTGACCTCCAATCATTCATTCATTCTTTCCTCAGTTGTTTCATTTATGCAGAACTTGATGCTTTTCAGAAAACAGACTATATTTTATATATTTGAATTTCCTTTATTTTTCTACAAACAAATGCACTCAGAAGATACTATTAACCACAAAATATGCTACATACATACTGATATGACATAACTATATTTATACTAAACCTCTATTTATATCTTTAGCTATATTTACATCTATAATTTTTTCCATGTAGATGTATGTGTATATTATCAGGAATGGATCATGCAATTGTGAAGGCCAAGAAACCCAAGATCTGTGGTCATCAAACTAGAGTGTATAGTTCAATGCCATGTCTGAAAACCTGAGACACAGAAAATTCAGTGGTGGAAGCTTGAATACCAGTCCGAGTCTGATACAAGTGAAACCAATGTTGTAGCTCATAAAGAGTCAGACAAGGAGAAAGATAACTTTTTCCCTTAGTGTTTGTTTCAGTTAGAACTTGGAGGTCCTGGACAGAAGCTATCTAGAGTGTGGAGGGAAATCTGCTTTTCTTAGTCCACCAATTCGAATGATAATCTCACACAGCAACTCCCTCTTTAGAAATGCCTACAAAAATGTTAAACTAAGTATCTAAGTACTCCATAAGCCAATCAAGTTGAAGCATAGAATTAATCAATGCAAAATGAATTCTGAAAAGCAGCAAAAAACCATGAAAAGGGTTTTTTGTATTTATTTGGTATAGTGAAATTAAATTCAATACAAAAAGTGGTCAAATTTTGATTTTTTGATTTGTATGAGGTAGGTACATGGTCTTATACGCGAACAAAGGTATCAAATGATAAATTCCTGCACGGTCAATTAAATAATTTACAGCAAACAGATAATGTATTTGTCACATATTTAATAAAATTGCACCAGATAATTACAGGGGTTAGCTGTCATCAATTGCAAGAGTCAGTTTTTATGCCCATGATTAAAGAGTTAATTTAAAACTTAGACATTGAATATATAGAGGTACTGGGTCATATCACATACCACATAGCTTCTTAGACATACACACCTAAATGTTGGATATTGCAGTCACTTCAACACAACATTAATATCTTCTGTTAGGTTAGTTTTATCTAGTTTAAAATAAAATTCATATATTCAAAACTTATTTTTCTGTTTTTTAATGTCATAGTTGCAGAGATTTAATCGAATTCATATGAGATTTAGTTATTTTGGTTCAACATCAGTCATGAGTGTACTGAGTAAAATTTTTATTGGTATAAAAAGTCATCTAAAAACATAATAATAGGGCTGGAGATCTAGCTCAGTGGTCTAGGCGCCTGCCCGGCAAGCACAAGGTCATGAGTTCAATCCCCAGTTCTGAAAAAAAAAAACAAAAAAAAAGTAAAAACACAATAATTCCACATGAAGAAATGTTCTTTGTTTATACACCCAATCATGTTATTTATTCACCAAGAAATTGTTTTATATTATTACAAAATAAGTCATGAACATATTTTATGACACAAAAACACTCAAATTGAGTTATTGTTTTGGTTTTTGATTTTAAGTTTTAGCATTTTAATGAATAGATTTTTCAATGTATGCTTCTAAAGGGTAAACAATAAATTTCATCTTGTGAATACTGGAGTAAGATCGGTTTTTAAATCTTACAAATGTAATGAATACAACTTGAGATCATGCTCATATGTGAAATAAGTCAGACTCACATGTGCAAACATCATATTGTCTCCCAAGTGTAAGAAACTGAAATAGTAAATAAGATCCAAAATGCACAATAGATATAGTGAAATGAGAAGAAACTTTTCAAAAGGAAAGAGAAACTTGGATTGGGCAAAGGAGAAAAGAAAGAAGGGAAACTATTTAAGATAGTTATAGTACTAATTGCTATTAGATCATTGAAAAGGTTTATGCCTATATTTTTTTATTAATTTTTCATACCTATATCTTGTAATATGAGCAACTACTTTGAAGGTAACACTACACAATGTATTTACCATTGTTATTCTCCTACAATCTTGTTTTGAAATTTTGTACCATTGTTTTTATTGGTTTTTTCTTTAAAATAAAAAAGTCTTACAAACATGAAACTTTTCTATAATTTTAAACATTTTTCTAAGTTTATGACTGCTTAATTACAGAAAATTCATGAGGTAAAGCACATCAGTGCACCCAGATAATCAAGAATCTCTTTGATACACTGAAATTATTCCACCTTAAAACAACGTATAGGTCTTTAACTTAAGTACTTCATCTTAAGTCTCTTTGGACTCCTATAACAAAACACCACAGATGTGGTAGCTTAAATAACACAAATTAATTTCTTATCATTTACAGGCTGTAAATTCAAGGTCAGGGTGCAGAATGGTAACTTTCTGGTCAAAGGCATTTTCCTGGTTTGAATATTTACCCTTTCATGGCAGAAAATGAGATCAAGCTCCTCATGTATCTTGTAATGACACTAATTCCATCATGGAGCTCCCCTTCATTACTTTTTCTCAGTTAAATTTTCTTCTCAAAGCCTCAACTCCAAATATTACCTCATTTGATGTTAGAAGATAAAGCAGACAAAATTTATCCTAGCAATTAGTTAATTTGTGTCCCAGAATTTTTAATTTGAAACAAAAGATTCTTTGGAGCATATTAGAAAATGAAATTGAATATTTAAATTTTAAGTAATGGTTCCTGGTTTTTCAAGATATTTCAACTGAATTAGAAAGATAAAATATGGACAGGAAATACAGCCCAGTGGCACAGCACCCGCCTGGCAAGTGTAAGTTTACTAAAAATAAATAAATAAAATATAAAACCAAACACATGTTTCCTTGAACTTGATTTCTTTTAGTGTAATAATTTTTAAATGTTTTTGTTAAAGCCATCCTTTCCAGTACAAATATACTTTTATTTTTTACAGTTTTTGTTTTCATTTGAAGCAGAGCAGTGTCACTACAATTATCATTACAGAAAATAACCTATTATTGCTTGATACACTCATTGAGTGAGATGAAAAGAAGAATCTAGTAGCACTGCATACTCTGTATTTTATATCCACATGACTGTTTACAAGTGTAGATATTAGTTCTTCCTAATACAGAAACCAAATCTTGACCTTTGTTTTATTATTAAATATGTGTCATTCACAACTTAGTCATATTATTGGTGTTGATGTAAACATTCATAAATATCACTTAAAATATCTCATATCCAAAGAAAGAACAATAGAGGAAAGTTCAACTTTAAAAAGGAATGAACTATAGTATGGAAAAAAATAAGGCTAATAATGACAAACTGCATAAAAAAAGTTCCTAGTTCCTATTAGGACAAGTAATTGTTTTGGTTCGGCCCTGTAGCCTAAACTGCAAAACTGTGTGTTCTTATAATTAGCGTAGCCTTCGCAGATATACAACGTGTGCACGTGCATAGTGTAGATTGTCAGGAGTCTGAGCAAGGTTTATTGGCCTGCTGTTGCCTCCTTAAAATCCTGATAGTTTTGTCTTTGAACTTGTGTTCTGTGCTGGCATAATGGTACATGTAAATGAGTAAAGAAGATATAAACAACATGTGTGTTGATCATTTCTTGCCAACTTTCAGTGTGTTTGTGTGTGTGTGTGTGTAGTGAGAGTTAAGTCAACAGCCCTAGGCGGTTACACTTTCCTTTCTAAAACCTGCTTTTAAGGCAGAAAATTGAGACAATGGTATACTGTGAAACAGAAAGTCTATTTGATCCTTTTTTACTTGCTTGTGCATTTCTTCCTTGTGTCACTTACAAAGAAAATTCTACCATGCACCAAAAAGGAAAGAAAAATCCCCTATTTCCTTTGCTCCTCAATCTTGTCTTCTGCATCAGTAAGCCAAAGGTAAAATGTGTCTGTAGAGGGCACAGCATGGAAATATTATGCAAACTTACTTGTGTTAGTTCTGTGAAATATTTTCACTATTCTGGCAAAAACAAAATATGTCTGCAAGTAGAAACTCCAAATACAAATTCTGTAATTTTTAATTCTGCATACTAGTTTAATGCTTATATTTACACTTGAAAATGATGGTCAGCATAAATATAAAAGGTAAAATTCATGGTAATCATTTAAATTTTTTTCTTTACTATGAATGACAATGAGTAGCAACTTTCTAAAAAAATATGATGAATAGCAAAAAATATGGAAGATAAGAGATGGAAAGCCTCTGTATTTTAGAATCTTTATTATTACTTTTCTCTTGAATTTTAAATAAAGACTTCCACATTTTAATTTGTCTGGGGCCAGTTAGTTATGCAGTCATGTTACCTATAATCATTGTTGGGAAATTCTAAGTATTTTTAAGGATAGGGAAAACTAATTTACAAGTTGATTGAAAATATGCAATGCAGAATATAGCACTAGAGAATACTGTGCTGAGGCTAAAGCAGAATATTCACTACTATATTTTTCCATTGTTGTTTTGGTTGAATTCACTTTGTTATTTAGATACTGTAAATTGACTTCACTAAATGCAATTAGGGATTGTTGATTTTCTGAGACTAATGATGAATTTATATTCATTTTGAATGAGTGCAAATTTGTTTATTTTATGGCTTCATAAAATTCAATTGCAGATAATCAATTATGTCACAGTTAAGTAGTTCAAACAATATTATCTAAATCAAATGCCATGATTTTTAGCATTAGCATTATTTTCTGAAGAAATTTATATATCTAAAAATACCTTGAGAGGAATGAAAATAAGTTTTAGTTATATGCATCTATATATCTGATTGTATTATCTGCATATGTTAATGTCAATATTAAAATTTTGTATTAAAGACTGACTTTATTTTTAAAAAACTTACATGGTAATTTTTAAATATATAATAAAATACCAATAACTTTTACTCTGTTTCTAATTATACATTTTAGAAATGCATCAATTAGTTCAATATTTTGTGCCTAAGGAAATTGGAGAATTGTTTAAAACCACAAAGTTTCTAGAAACTGTGATAGAAACCAGTTATCAGTACAGAAGACAGAAGAATGACATCATGCAGTGTTCCCTAGAAAAGCTTCCAGAAGGAACCGAAATTCAGTGCAAAGTGTGAATGTCTCCATTTTTGGTTTTTGAAAGATTATGAGATAAGACACTGGCTACGAGTGATGACCAATATACCTTACAGCCTAGAGGACAGAAAATAAATAATGGAAAACAAGTGAACACTGGCTTTGCAAACCATGTTTGACTCATATATTATGCATCTTCAGTAGTGCTTACAAGAGATCAGTGTAAGGATGAAGACCGAGAAGGCTGATGAGACAATCAAACTGGGCAGTGCTAACTCTTCTCTGAGAGTATGACATGAAAGAGCTCTAATTTCTATACACAGTGCTGTCACTAATGTGGCATCATCAGTCGGTGGCACAGAAGGTAGTCAAGGCTCTCAGCACTAAGGTTACCTGAAAACACTACTTATAAAATTGCAAGGAAGTGATGTAGTAATAAAATTGCCACTTAAAAACAACAAAGTCTAAAATAACTAGAATATCTGATCTTTGAATTTTCTACGTAATTCAGTGTAACTGAGTTCATTGGAAATATATATATTTTTCTAAATATTCTGCTTCATATTTGGGTACTTATAGAAATAAATGTCTAGCTTACAACACAGGTGTTAATTAACATTTTATATACTAAAGTGAAAAATATAGCAACACAAGTAGGTGAATGTGTAAATATACATATGAATAGACTTTTGATATGGCTTTGAAGAGATGCTATACAATGCTAAGCATGGAAAAAACAACATATGAGTTCAAAGAAGCCTGCCGTGAAGAAGTCATATTTGAAATCTAAAAGAATGGGTGATTCCTATGCAAAGACACTGTGAGGGAAGTTATGTGGCAGGGCATCCTATTCAAAAGAACTGAAAGTATGCACATAGGATTATTATACAGACAATAAACAGAATGATCAGAAGTAACCTATGGTACAGATATTTAGAGATCATAAGGATTTTTATTGTAGTCTTCTAAGAATAGTGGAAATTCATTGAATAATTTAAAAGGATACACATTATTATATGTGTATCCATAAAGCACCATTATGGTCACTGAAAGAAAGAAAACTAGGGGAAAAAAGCACCAAGGAAGGATGTAGAAATTTCAGCAAGGAGAGACAGGTAGCTTGACTTTAGAATGGGTAATAAGAGTGGGAGGGAGAAAAGATGATATTCTTCAGAGACACTGAAAAATTAAAATCAAGTTGTTGACTATGTATTTGGTAGTGAGAGAAATGAAAATGTGGTTTGGAGAATAGTTATAAATTTGTAGCTTTCGTGCAAAGATTCACATTACATTTAGAACTATGGAGCGATGAATAATGAAGAACCGTGTGGGAAGATCATGAGTTTAATATTTGACATTTCTGTAGGTTTGAAGATTCATTTCAAGTATATAACAGGACGTGTTAGCTATAATTTTAATATATAATTCTTGGTTCAGTGGGGAGGCTGGAACTGAAGATGTAAATTTGGAATTCAATGGAACATATATTGTAATTCAGGTTGTGAATATGAAAGAGATTGTTTAGGTGAAATAAAAAGAAAATATGTTTAGGGACAGAAATTTTATTATACAGTGATGGCATTTGGAAGGATGAGCTAGACTAGTGAGGAAAAGAAATAAACTGAATGAGCAAGAGTCTACTCACTTTAGCCATAATTATTATTACTATTGCCATTATCATTAATGAAATTATGTGCACTCGTGTAAAAGCTGGAGAAGTAGTGGAGGGAGATTAAGAGAAAGCAGTTTTAGTAAACATAATACAAGTCTATTTCAAAGTCAGACAATCAATGTTTTTGAAAGTTGCCATTAAGGTAAAATGGCAGACACAACTCTGACATGTAACAGTACCAATAGGCCACTTAGCACAGTTTAAGCATTAGAAGTCTGAACAAGCTAAGCAACAGCTGCAAAATGTATGTTTTATTTTCATAAACTGACAAGTGCAACTTCCAAATGGAAAAAATCACAAATATCTCCAAAGAATGAATTTTATATAGTTGAAAAATCTACAAAAAAAAAAAAAAAAAGACAAAAGAGCAGAAACAACTGAAGTTAGTCATCATTGCACTTGACAGGAATTGTGCTCTTGTGCCAGGATAGATAAGTAATACAAACATGAATCATAATGTCTGTGCTTATGCAAAAACACTTTCTTCTATTTTAGCAAAATCTGTATGTATGTTGGCATTAAGTTTTTCAAATAAGTCATATTCTATTGAGATTAATGTTACCTTAGACAATTATCTGGAGTGATGACAGATCCCAGTTTTGTAGTTAATTTCAATTTTAAAGCAACCTTTCTTAATTAACCACTAAGATAGTCTATGAAATTCTTAAAGCAATGCTTTTAGGTAGAAATGAACCATGAATTTACATAATGTATTCAAACATTATAAAAGATTGAATATGAGAAAACCTTTTACTATTAAAATATTACAAAAAAATCCATGATATAAAAATCTATCATATAAAATGATTTTTTTAATCTCTTATAGCAATATGTTAATATATATTAGTTTAGTTTCATACATATTTATGTATAAATGTGTATCCAAGCAACATAAATTTTTCAATATAATAACATATTGCTCAGCTACTACTTGGAGATGCAGTAAACAACACATAAACTGGTAAGAATCTCCAGAATTATCAACAGGAAAATGAAATTAAAAAAAAAACATACAACAACACAAGAAATATTTTTATGAAATAAACATTGAGGTTTACACTGAAAGAAAGGCTTTGGGAAATTAGTTTGTCACCTTTATCACATAAATTGTTCTACTAATCGAATCACCATGTTACCCATGGTGAATGTCTGCAATGGTGAAAATGCAAATCATAAATCTTTGCTGCATTCTAATGCACCAGTGTTTCATTTAGAGAGAATAGGACCGACAAAAGTTAATGATGAGAATGGGTGTATAGGATTATACTTTTCCAGTGCTAGTTTGTGGAAGTTTTTATTTAAAAGGGATAATCATATGTTATTCAATATACATATGTTGACTTTCTATAATTATAATATAATAATATAATTGCAATAATAATATAATGCTTTCTATAAAATGAGGCCCAGTTCAGGAGAAGCACTGAAATTTGAAGGATGAAAATTTCCAATAGATTGAAAGCTTTAGAACTCTTTCAGTAGAATGACAGATAGAGGTGCAAATGAATAGAATAAGAGTCTGAAGGGAATACTACTCAAAGCTGGAGAGAGAGGATTCAAGGGGTAAATGTCATAGGTGAAATAGACTTCAAATAATAAAAGTATAAAGTATACTAGTTAGAGTGAATATATGCTGACTTGCACTATTTCTTTACTTTTTTGATTGGTTTGTCAAATATTTATATTGGTTCTTGTCATTCATATGTGACCCCATAAAAATCAAGGAAAATCATGTTAAGAAATGGGGTTTTTGCAATGTTCCATTCCATAAAGTATGCATCTGTACTTTTATATAATGTATGCATGTCCTTCAGTCAACCTGGCTCCAAAACAATGAAGATAGTTCAGCATATGGCCATTAACATAAAATATTTATGGGCATCGTCAAGAGGTACTGATTGACTCTTACCATCTATAGTAAATCAATTTAGAATGTTGATTAAGTGATTGTCATCTTTAATCCTTAGCCTAGAAACCCATTCAATCATTCTCTCTTTGTTGGCAACTTATATCGAGTGCCAGACATGAAATTCAAAAGAGCTAACCATTGCACATGGTGTTAAACAATGCTATTAAAGTAAATTAACAAAGGCAGGGTTTATAGATCAGTGACACAGTGCCTGCTCAGCAAGTGTGAGATTAATTTCCGGTACAAATAAATAAATAAATACATACATACAGAATATAAACAGATTTTAGACAAAAATTTATTCTAGTAAAGGCAGAGAAAATCAAATCAAATATCCAAACAAATTATATTTATTGATTGATAGGAGAAATCTTAATCTATAGTTGCCCTGATGATAGTGCAAAATTTAAATTTGTCACAGTAATTTTTTCTATATATATGTAAATTTAACTACTAAATTCTCAAAATTTGTAAGAAAATTAAAATGTTTTGATAAGTACTTTTTCTAAATTTTTACTTTTCAATTTATATAAATTTCTGTTTTGATTAGACTTTCTATATCTTAAAGTATTTTCAAAGGCTCAGCTATATAAAAAATGTTTTATGATGAAAGAATTTTGACTTATCTAAATAGAAAAGTGAGAGACTATGTCAAGAGTATACTTTATCATAAAGTTACCTGATATTATTTTGAAAAGCAGAAATATAATCATGCACCATTATTAAATAACATCTACATGTGCTAATCTTAGCATACATATAACCCTGAAGAATATAAGGCAGTGTAGAACTAGACATCAAAATAATGAATGATTTGTGCAGTCTAAATACAATGAAGAAATGACACTTGCATAAACATTTATACTTAATGAGTTGATGTGATTTTTAAAAAATACATTAAATTGCGAATATCAGGGTATATCAGCATGTTAATTCATTTCTAAATTTTAGAATTTCATATGAATATAAAAACTGTAAACATTTTAAAACATGTTTGATATATTCAATGACATTTAGAGCTTTTTAGAAAAGAAAGGATGCATGTGATTTTAGACATTTTCCTACATTCCTTACTTGATCTGTAAACTCATTTTGTGTATTTCTGTCTTAATTCTATGAAAGAAAAATTGAATATCAGGAAAAGTTATCCAGTTTCACAATTGAATGAATTTCAAAGGGGACAATCAAAGTATTTTCTCTCTCAATGACAGCTATCCACCTCTCTGCAAAATCAGAAGTGACTGATAGAATTAGAAAAAAGACATTTTAATATTTTCTCTAGATTCTTAAAAATTTATTTCCATTTATTTGATGGTTACCTCACTTTTTACTTTATTTTTTCCTCTTCTTAAAAATCATAAGAATTTCCTAAGAAATTAAAAGGTAATTCAATTATATATCGATACTGAAATTTCAAGCTGTGGTCAAATGAAAGATAAAATTTTCAATCTTTATTAGATATCTAAAGAGATTTCATGACTTCTCTACCTATTTCAGGGCTTAAACTCTATGTGCTAGTTTCATAGTAATTTGCTTTTTATTTGCTTAGGTTTTAAATCAATCTACCTTTGGTCTGACATGGTGAAATAACACTTAATAGCATAACAATTATAATAATTAGCATGCATTGAGTATATATTAAGTGCTCTAAATGAATTACCTCATTAATTCCTCATATATGTTAGATTATTAGTCTTACTTGACCAACTGAAAGTAAAAGTCTAGAATTATATTAGGTAATATTTATATCCTTGTCTCTAAAATTTGTAACAATAATCTGTACTATTCAAAGTGAGAGAAATTGATTTAGAAAATTTGTTGTAGCAAGAAAATAATTTAATGCACATTCCCTACAATTTGTTCAATATTTTTATATGTCATAAAACAAACTACAGAAACAAATATATTTAGCTATCCAATGTGTCACAAAAATTATCTTTTTGTCAGATTCAGATGGGTACTCTGCAAATCAAATTTCCTAAATATCAACCACTTCTAATTTGCTGTTGTTAAATACTGATAATATTATTTTAGTAACATCTAAAATTAATGTCTTCATAGAAATGTTTCTAAATTCTACATATGTATATATTCCAATGAAAAGTTATTATTTTTAAAATTACTTTAACTCATATTTAAACTGTTTGTTTGTCTGCCTGTTTGATCAGTGATGTGTGGACTTCACTTGGGAAATGTTGATCTTACAGCAAGTTTCCAGAAAACTATGTTAACCAATTTCTTCTTACTGTCTTTATCATATAATACTGTTGCAAACTTTTCCTTCATTGTCAATGGTCAGGTTTCAGTTTGCACCTTTATTAGCGTTTAAATCTCCAGGATCTTTGTTTTACAGTGCACTTGTTATGGTTGATACAGTGTGTCAACTTGAGAAGTTTAGAAGTTTAACTGAGAGATTCAGCAGGGAGCCAGGATCCTTACTTTGTAAAAGTCTTCATCCTGTGCAAGGAGGGCACAGATATTTTGTGAGTGCTACACCTGTCCTGGAGGGGGGGGGTGGCCTATGTACAATATAGGGAAGGAAAAGAGGTTTGCTCTCCCCCTCTACTCTTGCTCTGGCTTCTTTCACTGGCTGCTGCCTTGAAGTGTTGCCCTGTGCCATACCACCATTGCAGCCAGCTGATTATGGACTGAAACCTCCACAAACTGTAAGCTAAATAAACCTTTCCTTCCTTCAATTGGGGTGCTGAGTATTTTAGCTCAGCATTGAGAAAAAAGTAACCAAGACAGCACTGCTTTTTTATTAGGATGAATCATACAGGACTTGGTAGACCCACATGGAGAGTAAGTTGGCTTTTAATAAGGATCTTCGTGTATAATAAACTCATCTGAATTTTAGTTATGCAATCTGCTTTGTCTCCTCACATGTTATTTTTGTTTCTTTCTTGTCTATGTTCTGAAGAATAAGAACATATATCATACCAAAGGTGTACCATGATATCACTATTTAGATAAGCAATAGAAATCCAGAAACTGAAATAACCCAAAGATACTCAAACATTGGAGGTGTAGAGAAGCCAAATCCACTCTGAAATACTGTGCAGCTTCCTGGAAGGTTTTGAAGTCCTTTGAAGCCTTTGTTCTGCCCACTTTTTAGCTGATGACACTTGACATACCTTTACCTAACACAGAGAGGCCAGACCAACCCTGTTAGCCTCCACAGAGCCTCAAGTTTTAGTGAAATTGGTTTTTACAGAGGCAACACAATCATCAAGTGGACATAAGATTTTCATGAATTAAAGTTCCTTATTTTTCATGCTGCTTATGTACTTGCTTCTGTGAGAAATTTCAGGACTAGTTTTGTTACACTTTTTTTAGTTCCAACACCACAAGATCACTTTCTTAGATTACTGAATATTATCTGTAGTAGTCATTGCCATTGAACTCTTGATTGGTAGTATTCTCTCCTCTTAACCTTCTCATTCCTTTTGCCTCACTCTCTTTCACAACCTCATGCCCTGTGCTAACTGCTAGCCTTTAAACAGTTGTTCTTCATTCTCAAACTTATAAAACCCTCTTTAATGCTTAAATTGAAAGCTGACTCATTCCATGAAGACTCTGCTTCACTAAAAGCCTCCATTTCAACATCATTGTAAGAAATTTAGTTCTCCTGATCTTTACTCTTCTTTACTTAATTTCACATACATTTTCTAAAAGTTTGCTCTCAAGCTCATCATCTTTATTGAGGAACTTTCCCACATCTCAACTTCAAATATCCCTTTAACTCAGGTCTATTCACTCTTTCCATGATTTTTTATTTGGTTTATCTTCTCTAGCAATTATTCAACATCAAACTCCCAATTCATAGACAACAAGGTTGGTTTTTCTAACCATTGCTTCCTTCAAATACCCACTTGCTACCTATATACATCATGAAAATTATTCACAGGCAAAAATTCTTAACTTCTGCTTTCCACCTACTTGTACAAGCTGAGCTGTTTTCCAACACTGGTTTAATGTTCACATTTATATGTTTATTTAGTGTTTACAATGCCAAAAAAACATGAGACAATTATCCAAGAAAGTACTTTGGATAAGGAAAATTCCTTTACCATAGGTAAATAGGTCATGGATTTCTTCAGAAAAAGGAGTCAGCCTGGCTAATTGAACCAATAGGTGGTGATTCATGAAAAAAGCAACATTATTTCAGAAGAGGTAAAGCAATTAGTTGAGAAGTGTTGGTTGTCAATTGAAGAGTCTGTACAACACCAAAAATCATTACGTTTAGTGAATGCTGTAGAACTAAATTGACTAAAGCTTTCACATGTTTTCCTATCACTGTCCAATATCTTAGACAAGCTGGAAATGTCTTGGCTACTGTGCAATTGATTAACCAATAAAGTTCTGATGTCTCTTATGCAACTCAATTCATACTACTGGGGCCAATTCATAGATTTCTAGATGAAGTTTTGCACAAGCATGCTCTAACTTTGATCCTTTAAATATCATAGTTATTCTTTTTAGCCTGAAAATAAATTAAAATGTGTTTATATTAAGAAATAAATTTTATGCTTTCAAATAGTGATGCAAGGCAAAAT
>RJWT010009413.1:0-25164 GCA_004365215.1 Cuniculus paca | reverse complement strand
GTTCCTCATTTTTTTAAAGAGGTCTTTCCTTTTCTGATCACAAGCTGCACACCTGTCTTCAAGGTCTGAAAGTCTATTTTCAGTTTCTTTCAGGAGATTTTGCCAGCTTTCAATGGAGATTTTAATTTCCTGAAAATCTCTTTGAATTTGTTTCATGCATTTGAAATCTCTCTTTTATTGTTCATTCATGGTTTCCCTCATTTTCTTTTGCTTCTCTTTTTTTATCTATGTCTTCTTTAGAGATGCATAGCAATTCTTTTATTACGTTTTTCATTTCTTCTTTTACCTGAGATAGTATTTCTGTTCTAATTTCTTTTATAGCCTCATGGAGTTGTCTCTTTACTTCAGTTGCCATCACTGCAGAAACTTCAGTGTGCAACTCCTGATCTCTTTCATGTTTTCATCTCCTGGACTTGCTCTGCTTGGGTTGGAGTCCAGGGACTGCCTTTTGCTTCTTCATCTTGACATTTTCCTGGGTTCTTCCAAACAACCAGGTAGTGGGGTTTTGGGAATCTCCCACATTGGCTACAATTTCTCTGCAGTGTGACTGTTTGGTTTTCCTGGCCAGTGCTGGCTAGAGGTATCCAATGGTGGCTATTGGGTGCTCTGGTGCAGGGCCCATCTCTGTTGCTGGTTACCTGGGGCAGAAATGTCTCGAGAGCTGCTGGAATGCATGTGGAGCAGGGTCTGACTTGGCCTTACCTCTGAGCTGGTTACTGGCATCAGCATCTCCCATTGTCTGTTGGAATGCACACTGAGCAGGGCCTGCCTCTGCCTTCCCTCTGAGCTGGTTACTGGAGAGCAGCCTCTCCCTTTGTTAGAATGTACACTGAGCAGGGCCTGCATCTGCCTTCCCTCTGGTAGAGTATGTTTAAAATTTCGTTCACTAATTTTACAAACACTTTAAAGATACTAATATATACCTAATAGACCATTATGAGAAAAGTCTCATGATTATTTTTCTACTCCTTTTTAAACAAGATGAAATTGAGCCCCTGAGCAAATAAATAACTTGACTAAAATTATATAATTCATAAAAAGTAGATCCAGGATTCAGGTCCAAATCATCTCATTCTAGATTCTGTGCCTTTATTCTCTTTTTTATACTGCTTCTGCTGTGATATTTAAGGTGCATCAGTGTAGGTAAAATACACCCAAGCATATTTTTCTAATGAAAATGTGTACTTTAGCATAACAGTAGCCAGCTGTGCATCTCAGTAGCTGAGCGAGAGGAATACAGGATGCAATCTTTGTGCTCACCCACTTGGTATGATGAACAGCAAGGTGTACACATATATGTCAAAGTGTAAATGGGTGAGCTTTACCCACATTATGTGCCATGTTACATGTTGTATATTTATAATTTTTTAAATTACATATTTCCTTTTGTTTTTTTCTTGTAGAATTAGACCAATTCAGCACAATGTCATGTGAAAATTTGCTTTTACAGCTTTGGGAAGAAGTTGAAAGTCATCAGGTGATTCAATTACCAATGATGACATGGATCCTGTAAGTCAAAGTTAGCAGGATATGACAGAAAAAGATGTACAGAATGAGGTCTTCGATTCAGATGAGGGAAAAAACAGTAATGAAAATAAATATTTGACTAGTCAAAATTCTACAGAATAGTCATGTATAACTGAGTGATCCATTAGAACTAGCTCAGCTGTTATTAGGTTCTTGCCAGGGGTGAAACCTATTGAACAGAATGCCAACACTGTGATTCAACATTGGAAATTGTTTGTAATGGACAATATGCTACAAGATGTTTTGAAATACACTCATAATGAAATACAAGTAGAAGCTTCTATTTGCATCAATAGTAATACTCAAAAATATATTTATCATGACATTATACTACCTGAACTAAAAGCCTACATAGCAGAACTTTATCATTTTAATTGTCAAAAAGGATTTATGGGGAGGTGAAAGATGTGGTGTTGAGATTTTTAGAACAATAATGATACTTAAGAGATTTGTTTTCTTTCAAGTTTGCCTTTGTTTTGACAACAAAAAGACCCAACAAGAAAGAAAAATGAAAAATTTTTAAGAATTTGGCTGGTTTTCACTCACTTTTTTGAAAGCTTTGTTTTGAACTGTCAAGCAATTTATACACCATCTGAATACATGACAATTGACAAACAACTTGCATCATTCATGACTGTTGAAGGTTTCAGCAATGTATGCCAAACAAACTTTCCAAATATGTTACAAAAAGGAATGCCCTGGTAGATGTGGAGACAATTTATACCTTGGATTTAGAAATTTATCTTGGAACTCAGCCATCAGATCTTTATTTGTGCAGAAATAAACTGTATGACATTGTGAAAAGACTTGTTGCACCTATTTCAAAAAATACTCACTTGTCACATTTGACAACTAGTTGATAAGCTACCCATGCTACATTTGGAAAAAAAAAAAACACTAGTTGAACAGCACAGGAATTAGTCCGAAAAAAAGTGGAGAGTCCTAAAAAATATTGCAAGTTCACAATAGAGAAATGTATAGTACTATCTTTGGATTTCAGAAAGACATAACAGTGACCTCTTATATAGTGGAAAACAACAAAGTAGCATCAGTACTGTCAACATTACAGCATGATGATAAGATTGATAGTGAAGCCAGGTGTGGTGGTGCATGTATATAATTCCAGTACTAGGGAGGCTGAGGCAGGAGGATTCTGTGAGTTCAAGGTCAACCTGTGCTATACAGTGAGTTACAGGCTAACCTAGACTACATTATGGTAAAGAAAAACAAAGTAATATTGATACAGTCAATATTACACCATGGTAAGACGGATAGCAAAGCTAGGGGTGGTGGTGCATGTCTGCAATCCTAGCACTTGGAAGGCTGAGGCAAGAGGATCCTGTGAGTTCAAGGTCAGCTGGCACTACATACATAGTGACTTCAAGGCTAACCTGGACTATGTAGCAAGACCCTGTCAAAAAACCAAACAACAACAAAAGATTGATAGTGAATCCTTAACTCAAATGAGACCAGAAATGGTCACATTTCACAACAAAACAAAAGGGAGAGTAGATTTTGTTGACTAGTTATTCAGCAACCATGGTGTCTTAGAACACAAACTGTTGGTCAATGGTTGTTTTATTGGATTGTAAACATGTCAGGCATAAGTACTTTTATGGTTTACAAAGAAAATAAGCACAAAATATCAGAGTAATTTTCAGAGGCAATTGGGACTGGAATTGGTAAGTGATCAATTACAAGTAAGGAAGGACAACATCTCCCAAAGAATTCTACCAAAAAAATAAAAATAAAAAAACCTCCAAAGAAAACAGGAAGACTGGCAAGATTAGGTCCTGCCAAACAAGGCAGGAAAACAAAATACACATGTAATCATTATAAGTGATATTTGTGTGGAACATGCTATTCTCTTGTGTGAAAACTGCCTTAGTTGTGATAATTGAAGTAAAGATTTTTTTTGTGGTTCAGTTTTATTTGTATTCTTATTATTGCTCACACAGAATTTCTTTCTTTTTTTTAATTTAGGAGGTAAAATATTGATGTAGAAAATGTTGTTGTTTAAACACTCAATACATATTTCATGTTTTATTTCACTGTTTCATTTTCTTGCTAAGTGCACATTATATAATATAACAGGAAACTCCTGACACAAGAGGAAGACAAGAGAAGTGAAAAGTATGGCCTGCCAGACAGGAAAAGAAAGCTAAGCACACGCGCTGTCAGTATAAGTGAGACTTGTGTATGGAATATGCTGTTGTCACATGGGAAGACTAACTTAGGTGTGACAATTGAAGTAAAGATTATTTTTATGGTACACTTCTGTTTGTATTTTTTTGTAGTTCACATAGGAATTTATTTCTGCTTTTTTTGTTTTAGGTCTTGTAAGCAGGTAAATGGTTGTTGACAATGTTGTTTATTCTACACATTAGTTGCATATTAAAAATTTAATATTTTATTGATATTTTATTTTCCTGTGAAGTAGACATTTGTTGATATAACATTCATAAAAATTAAAATTAATAATTCATCAATAGAAATACTTCTAAAACATAAACTTGAGCATTACACTCCCCCATAATTCTCCTTTAAATAAAATTTGGCATGATGCCCCTGAGTTAAAAATTTAATTCCAACATGGACAGCTATTTTGAAGAAGACAAGAGACAATATGGTAGCCATTGCTGATTTCCTATTGTCTGGTTTTGAAGCCCCCTAATGCTTTCATTCTTTTGTTCTGATTGGTTTTAACTATTTTGTTTTGTTTTAATTTATTGTGTGTGAAGGTGTGGATAACTATTTTGAAGAAAACAAGAGACACTATGGTAGCCACTGTTGATTTCCTGTTGTCTTGTTTTGAAGTCCTGTGTTGCTTGCATTATTGTGTTCTGATCTGCTTTGTTCTGTTTTGTTTTATTCTTTTTAAAATAAAAAAGACTAAAAAATTTTAATTCTATTAAACATCTCTTTAAGAAACTGGGAATTAGAGGTCTAAGGGTGTCTAGCAGCTCCCAACCCCAGTTTGTGCTGTTCTGGCAGAAAGAGACTGTATGAAGAGGATTAACTAGATCCTCTTATATCATAATCATCTTCAGCATCATGTTTGTCATTATACACTGAGTGCTGACTATATAAAAGGCACCTTTCTAAGCAGCTGAGTCACTATTCTCACAACAATATATGAAATACGTATTCTTTTTTTCCCACTTTACAGATTAGGAAACAAGGGCACAGAATCATAAAGTAACTTCTCTCAAGGCAAACAATGATTAAGCTATAAAGTCAGGATGTGAGCCCTGCACTTAGTTTATCTATCTAGCTAATCAAAGAGAACAGAACAGAAAACTCACTGCTAGAGCAGACTTATTGTTTTCACTACTAGAATGAGAACTACTACTACAAAAAAAGACATTAGGACATGACTAAATAGAGGAGGAGCCTCATTCAGAGCTACTCAGAGAAAGTCAACTAAAACACAGGTAATTGGAAGAAAGGGGAAGGACCTACACTGAAACTAAAATCAATATGACATAAAAGACTAATAGATTAAATTAAACATAGTTAAAGAAATTAATCAAATGGCAAGCCAGCCCACCTGGATGCTGGTGGACCACCAGATAGGGATGACTGCCTACCATGCTTGGAATCATAAAAGAAAAAAAAATGTACCAAGATACGGGGGCTAAATTAAGCCTTACAGGATAGACTAGGGGTACAAGCTCCCCTGTCTACTTTGCCTTCCTCCAAACAGAAGATGCTATAGTCCAGCCGTAAATTCTGCTGACATGAACAGCTTCCTCCCTGATGATCAGCAAGTTTTACTTGTTTTCTTTCCTTTTTTTGTTTTCTTTTCTTTTTCCTTTTCTACTCCTTTTCTTTTTTATTTCCTTCTCATTCTGTCTGTGTATCAGAGTGATAACTGGAAATGCCAGGAACAAGACTAAAAGACTACAAGGGTGTGTAGTAAATAGAGCAGCTAAACCCTCTCACTTGACCTGTGGTTAGAGAGGTATGGGGAAGTAAACAGTCCTGCATCTGGGGACTGTGCAGCCCCAGGCTGTCCCTATGTTGCCATACGTGGGAGCAAAAAGGTACCCTACAGCACCCCCTATCTCACCTGAGGAAGTTACAGACTACAGCAGAGGTGGTGACAGTGGCAGCAGAACTGGTAAAGCAATAAGTGGGAAATCAGCACTGTACCTCAGGAGAGGAGTAAGAATTGGGAGTGAGCAGCCTTGGACTGCAACAGCAGGAGCAGAGGGCCAGATCATATCACAGCATCCAACCCCACCCTGCAAGAAATGACCTGAGAGGACAGAGACTCGCCAGTGGAAGAGCAAGGACCAGGAGGAGTCAAATGTGCACATGACTGGGAACAGCCCCTTGTCTCTGTCTGAAAACAGCACTGCAACTGTGAGAGAGACACCACCAAGAAAAATAGGGTCAGCAGTGGGAGACCACTAAGGGACATACAGAAAGTACTGTCTGAAGACTCTGGCCCCTGGCCCCCACATCTGGAGGCCAAGATCAGCATCAAATTCAGGACAAACTCTACTGCAGGCTTGGCAGAACTATCCAGGAGTTTTGAATTTTGTTATTTTATTTTTATTTTTCTTCTTTTTTTGGTCTTCTGCCTGTGTTTTTGTTCGAATCTGTTTTCTTTCCCCCTTTCCTAAATATACCTCTCTAAACTTAATCATATTTTCATAAGAGTAAATAGTGTCTCTAGTTTTTCTAATCAACTTCAATAAATCTCTTGCTTATTCCTTCATTCTTTTTCTTCTGCCCTCTTCTCTAGCTTCACAAAGCTTGTCTGATCATCCTTCATCCTCCATCCTGGCTTCTACGTTATATCTTTACATTTATCTCTTTTCTATTCACTATCCTTATTAAATTTCCCCACTGTATGATAAAATCACTCTACAAAGAAGAAACACTTTGCATAAAAACTCCCAAGATACAATCGGTTCTGTTACATAACTGTAGATTTTACTTTTATAGTTGAAAGTACAAAATTAATAGTTAACATAGTTTGTAAGTTTGTCAACTATGCTTATTGCTATTGTCAGCGATAATTATACTGCTTTAGCTAGGATATCAGATGTGTTTTAATCAGTTTTTCTGCCTTCTGTAACAATACTGGGAAGTTCTGGGGTAATAACCTCAGCACACCCCAGCACCAAAGGACTGTGGACTGAGCCAAACAGATACCAACCTCTCACTCTTAATTAATTGAAAAGGTAAGATCTTTAGGACAGACACGAATCAAGAACTTCTTACATATAGAGGACATTCTGAAGAAGAAACCTTGCCTAGAGAGGCCTTGATACTAGTGATAAAGCTACTTACTACAAAAACTTACAAGGATCAACGTGGAAAACAAAATAAAAACTTTTGAAATAGAAAATGATAAGGAAATAGAAGCAAAATGCAACTTCAGACCTCCAGTCCACCCAGAACAAGTACAGGAGACAAGGAGATAGGAAAAATGAAAGACACACACCTCACATTTCTTAAATGATAACAACTGAAGTAGAGAGGCTATAGAGGAAATCAGATCAGAAATAATCACTCACGTAAAAAGAAAAAATAAAAGAAATTTCAACCTTAATAAAGGAATTGATCCACAAATCTAGAGATGATAAAAGTAATAAATGATTATAGGAAGAGGATGGAAACCATGGATGATCAATATAGGAAAGAAATAGAATGCATGAAACAGATTCAAACAGATATCCAGGAAATTAAAATTTTATTGAAAGATGGCAAAACTGCTTGAATGAAACTGTAGACAGACTTTGAGACCTTGAAGACAAGATCTTGACTAGCAATTATGACAGGAAAGATTGCTTGAAAATACAAAAGATAAGGAGATAGCAAATGAACAACTGCAAGATGACTCAAGGAAAAATAATATAAGAATCATTGGTGTGAATGAAAAAAGCAATAGTCAACACAAATAACAACTACAAAAAAAACCTATTTCTAGAAGTAATAGCAGAACAATTCCCAAGAATGGGAAAAGAATGTGACATACAAGATAAGTAAAGCATATAGAACTCTAATTAGTTATAACCAAAATAAATCTATAACCAAACATACAATAATCAAGATTACAGAAATTCAGCACAAAAACAGAATATTAAAAGCTATTAGAGAAAAAAAAAACATCACCTAGAAGAGAAAACACATCAGAATCATGTCTGACTTCTCAACACAAACAACAAAGTCAAGAAGAGATTGGACTGAAGTATTTCAAGACCTGAAAGAAAACAACTTCCAATCCAGATGATGTAGACCTGCAAAACTATCTTTCAAAATTAATAGAGATACAAGATACTTCCATAGCAAAAAAATAACTGAAGAAATTCAAGACCACCAAACCAACACTACAAAGGGTACTAAAAGATACTCCAGACAGAAATAAAATGATCACAATTACAAGAACAACAACAGTAAGAAACCACCAAGAAGGGCAAGCAATTAAACAGAGCACAAAATTAGGGAACCAACAACAGGAAAATAACATGACAAAGATAAGCCACTACATATCAGTTATAACCATCAATGTAAATGACCTCAATTCACCAATCAAAAGAAACAGAATGGCAGATGAATAGGAATAAAGATCCAAAAATATGCTGCATTAAAAAAAATGTTTAATTCAAAAAGGAATTCATAGACTAAAAGTCAAAGGTTAGAAAACATTACACTATGCAACAGGAACCCAGATAAAAGCAGGGGTAGCTATTTGGTTTGCAGACAAGGTGAACTTCAAATGAAGAATGATGAAAAGAGATAAAGAATGCACTATATACTTGTTAGGGGAAAACTTCTAGAGAAGGAGATAAAAATCATAAATATATATGCAACAAATACCAGTGCACCCAACTATAAAGATCAAATATTAATAGACATGGAAAATCAAATCAGTAATAACACAGTTGTAATGGAGGAACTTAATTCCCTACTGTCACAAATAGATGAACCAGACAAAAAATCAGCAAATACCAGAACTGAACCAAACCTGTGAACAAATGGACTCAGTAAATATTTAGAGTGTTCTACCCAACAAGATCAGAATACATATTCTTCTCAGTTGCACATGTGACATTCTCTAAAACAGACCATATAATAACTCATAGAACGTACTTAAATAAATGCAAAAGAACTGAAATTATTCCATGTATATTACCTTACCATAGTGCAATGAAATTAGAAATTAACAGAAAAACCACAGAAAAAGAAAACTACAAAAACACATGGAAATTAAATACCCTCATGAACAACCAATGGGTCACAGATGAAATTAAAGAAGAAATTTAAGAATCTACAATTTAATGAAAATGCAGATACAACATAACGGGACCTGTGGAGTGCAATGAAAGTAGCACTAAGAGGCAAATTTATAGCAATGAATTATCACATCAGGATAAGCACAATAAACAACTTAAGGCTGTACATAAAGCTTCTTGAAAAAGAAGAGCAAGACAAGCCCAAATGCCATTGAAGAGAGAAAATTATAATGATCAGAGCAGAAATTAATGCAATTGAGACTAAGAAAACAATACAAAGAATTAATGAATTGAAGAGTTGGTTTGGGAGCTTCAGCAAGCTGCCTGGATCGAGGTGAAGGCCTGCAGAGTGAATGCCACCTAGCTGTGCAGCCTTGGTTCACCACTCAGAACATGGTAGGGCCCCGCCTAGGAACTTCAAGTGGCCAGGGAACCTTGGTGTGCCACATGGGATGTGCTGAAAGTCCACCCAGCATACTTCCCCCATTTGGGGAGCCTTCGAGTGCCACTAGGGATCCAGTTAGGCCTCCCTAATGGGCCCCACTAAACTGGGGAAACTCCCAGGAGTACAGATAGCCATCTTCAACCCAGGAAACAACTGAGACTTTGCATTCCACTGCCACAGGGGAATACAGGAAAATGACAAAACGAAAGAACAAAATGAAATCTCAAACCTCTAGCCCATGTCAAAGAAGCCTATAAAACAAGGACATACAAGAAAGTATAAGCCCTACACCTGAAACTTCTGAATTGATAGCAACTGAAGTACAGAAACAACAAGAAGCTGTAAAGGAACACATATCAGAAATAATCTCCCAGGTAAAACAAGAAATTATAAACATAATGAAAGAAACTGTGAACACGTCTAAAGGAGACATAGTTAAAAAGATACAGGAGCACTGTAAAATGATGGAAGCCCTGAATGAAGAATATAAGAAATAGAATGCATGCAACAGATTCAAAGAGATATCCAGGAAATCAAAAATTCCATCAACAGCTGGCAAAATTGGCTCAAAGAATGTGAAGAAAGAAGATGTCAAAGACAAGATTACACCTAATGAACAGGAAAGGAAATATCTTTTAAAAGTAACAAGGAATCAGGAAATAACAATTCAACAGTTGCAAGATGATGCAAAGAAAAACAATACAAGATTGATAGGTGTGAATGAAAAAGGAGACAACACAAATGATATAAAAAGATTACTTACAGAAGTAATAGCTGATAATTTCCCAAACACTGGAAAGGAAACTGACATTCAGATAAGTGAAGCATATAGAACTCCAATTAGCCATAACCAAAACAAATCTACACCCAGATATATAATAATCAACATCCCAGAAATACAGCATATGAACAGAATATTAAAAGCTATTAGAGAAAACAAAGAAATCACATATAAAGGAAAGCCCATCAGAATCACAGCAGACTTCTCAACACAAAAAAATCAAGTCAAGAAGAGCATGAAGTGAAGCGTATCAAATCTTATGGTAAAATGACTTCCAACTCAAATTGACATACCCTGTAAAACTATCCTTCAAAATCAATGGAGAAATAAGATACCTCCATGACAAAGAACACTTGAAGAACTTCATGGCCACCAAAACAACCCTTTAAAGAATACTGAAAGATATTTTAGATAGATGTAAAAATAACTATGACTTTAAGAAAACCAACAGAAAAAAAAAACACCAAGCAGGTCAAACAAACACGGGGAAAAGGTAAAGAACCAACAGCAGAAAGATAACATGACAAAAATAAGCCAATATATGTCAGTTACACCCATTAATGTAAATGACTTCAATTCACCAATTAAAAGAAACAGATTGGCAGAATGAATCAAGAAACAACATCCAACCATATGCTGTCTATAAGAAACCCATTTAACCCAAAAGTAAATTAATGGACCGAAAGTTAAAGGATGAGAAACAATACTTCGTGCAACAGGAACCCCCCAAAAAAGCAGAGGTAGCTATTTTGTTCACAGACAATGTGAGCTTCAAACCAAGAATGATCAAAACAGATAAAGAAGGTCACTATATACTGGTTAGGGGAAAACTCGAAGAGGAAGAAATAACAATTTTAAATATATATATATGCAACAAATATGGGAGAACCCAGCTATATAAAACAAATATTAATAGAAATGAAAAATCAACTCAGCAATAACACAATTGTAATGGGAGTCCTTAACACCCCACTGACACAAAGAGACAGATCAACTAGATAGAAAATCAGCAAAGAAATAAAAGAACTGAATCAAACTTGTGAACAAATGGACTTAGTAGATATGCACAGAGTGCTCCACTCAACAACAGAATATACATTCTTCTCAGCTTCACACAGGTCATTCTCTAAAATACACTATATACTAGCCCAAAGAACATGGTCAAGTAAATGCAAAATAATCAAAATTAACCCATACATATTATCTGATCTTAATACCATGAAACTGGAAATTAATGACAAAAGAAACTGCAAAAACTCTGTAAACACATGGAAATTAAATAATACACTCCCAAACAATCAGTGGATCACAGAAGAAATGAACAAATTAAACAATATTTACAAGCAAGCAAAAATACAAATACAACTTAAAGGAACCTGTGGGATGCAATGAAAGTAGCCCTCACAGAAAAATTTATTGTGGTGAATTCCCACATCAGGAAAATCAAATGAACACAAATAGACAACCTGGTGCTATACCTCAAACATCTAGAAAAACAAGAACAAGTCAAGCCCAAAGCCAAAAGAAGAGAGCAAATTATAAAGATCACAGCAGAAACTAATGCAATAGACTAAGAAAACAATAAAAAGAATTAAAGAATCAAAGAGAGAGTTCTTTTAAAGAATAAAATTGATAAGCCCCTAACTAAACTTACTTAAAAAAATAAAAAACTCAAATTCATGCAATAAGGAATAAAAAGGGCAAAATAACTACAGACCCTGAGGAAATACAGAAGATCATCCATACCTACTTCACAAACCTTTACTCTCACAGGTTCCATAACACAGACGAAACTGACAGAATCCTAGAAACATATGAAATACCAAAGCTGGATCAAGAAGATGTAAAACTACTGAATAATCCAATTTCAGTTAATGAAATTGAAAATGTAATTAGAACTTAACCAATAAAGAAAAGTCCAGGTTGTGATGGATTCACAGCTGAATTCCACAAGAAATTCAGGGTTGGGGATTTAGCTCAGTGGCCTAAGTGCCTGCCTGGCAAGCGTGAGGTCATGAGTTCAATCCCTGGTGTAACAACAACAATGAAAAACAAACGAAACAAAAAAGAAATTCAAGGAAGACTTAATGCCAACACTCCTCAAACTCTTTGATGAAATTGAAAGGGAAGCAATTCTCCCTAATTCATTCCTGGAAGCAAGTATTACCCTAAAATCAAAACCAGAGAAAGACCCAAGCTAAAAAGAGAACTATAGGCCAAACTCCTTAATGAACATAGATGCAAAAATTGTCAGTACATTACTGGTAAACACAATGCAGCAAGTCATCAAGAAAATTATACACCATGACCAAGTGGGATTCATCCCAGAATGCAGGTTCAACATATGCAAATCAATAAACGTAATACATCATATCAATACAGCCAAAGATAAGAACCACATGATCATTTCAGTACATGCAGAAAAAGCTTTTGATAAAGCCCAACACTCATCCATGATAAGAACCCTATGGAAAATCAGAATAGATGGTCTTTACCTCAATCTGATAAAAGCCATCTATGACAAACCAACAGCCAGCATCACATTAAGTGGTCAAAAACTGAAAGCTTTCACTCTAAAATCGGGAAAAAGACAAGGATGTCCACTATCACCACTCCTATTTAATATAGTGCTGCAAACATTAGCCACAGCAATTACACAAGAGAGAAATAAAAAGAATAAGGGTAGGAAAGGAAGAAGCTAAATTATCCTTATTTGCAGATGACATGATACTCTTCATAGAAGACCCCCAAAACTCCATTGAAAGACTTCTAGTTATAATAACCAAATTCAGTAATGTAGCTGGATACAAAGTCAACACTCTAAAATCAATAGCATTCCTGTACCCAAACAACAAACTCATTGAGGGAGAAATAAGGGAAACTACACCATCCTTCACAATAGCATCCAAAAACTGAAATACTTAGGCATCAATCTAACAAAGGAAGTAAAGGATCTATACACTGAAAATTACACTGAAAATTACTCTGAAAAGGGAAAATGGAAGAGGATCTCAGAAAATGGAAAGACATTCCTTGTTCATGGAGAGGAAGAACAAACTTTGTGAAAATGGCCATTCTCCCAAAATTGTTATATAGATTTAAAGCAATTCCAATCAAAATACAATCAGGATACCTCACAGAGCTAGAGAAATCATTCCTAAAATTTATCTGGAACCAGAAAAGACCTAGAATAGCAAAGGCAATTCTGGGCAACAAAGAGAAGGCAGGCAGCATCAAAATCCCTGACTTGAAGTCACACTACAAACCTACTGTGATCAAATCTGCATGGAACTGGAATAAAAAGAGACCTGAAGATCAATGGAATAGATTATAGGATACATCCACAAGTACAAACACACCTAGCCACCTTATCTTTGACAAAAGGGGCCAAACATGTTCACTGGAAGAAAGATAGCATCATTAATAAGTGGTGCTAGAAAAACTGGCTTTCCATATGTCAAAAACTAAAACTAGACCCATGCCTATCACCATGCAGCAAACTAAAGTCAAAATGGAACAAAGCTCTAAATATAAAAACAGAAATACTAAATCTGCTAGAAGACTAAGTAGGTAGAAATTGTCAAGACAGGGGTAAGCAGAGAATTCATGAACAGAAATCAAACTGCACAAGAAATACTTCCCAGAATCAACAAGTAGGATTTTTTTTGTATTAAAAAGTTTTTGCATGTCAAAAGAAATCTCCAACAGCATGAAAAGAAAACCCACAAATTGGGAAAATATCTTAGTCAAATATCCCTCAGACAAAGGACTTCTATCTAGAACATAAAAGAACTAAATAAAATCAGGCCCCCAAAATTCAAAGACCCAATCCAAAAGTGGGCATCTGAGATGAATACACACTTCTCAGATGAAGAAATACAAATGCAAATAAAAACATGAGAAAATGTTCAGCATCATTGGTCATTAGAGAAATGCTAATTAAAACAACACTGAGATTCCATCTCACTCCAGAAAGAATATCCAGGATCAAGAAAACCACCAATAACAAATGCTGGAGAGGCCATGGGAAAAAAGGAATCCTTCTTCACTGTTGGTGGGAGTGCAGACTGGTGCAACCACTGTGGAAACCAGTCTGGAGGTTCCTCAAAAAGCTGAGACTGGAAATCCCATTTGACCCACCTATTCTGCTTCCAGGCATATTCCCATAAGAATGGCAAAGTCATACCACAGTGATATATGTGCACCCATGTTTATAGCAGCACAATTTGTAATACCTAAATCTTCAAAACAACTGAAATGCCCATCAGCTGAGGAAGGGATAAAGAGGATGTGGTACTTTTATACAATGGAATGCTACTCAACTATAAAGAAGGATTACATTGAGGCTTTTACAGGTAAATGGATGCAACTTGAGAGCATACTTATAAGTGAAAGAAATCAAACCCACATGTGTAAATACTGTATTGTCTTCCTAGTGTAAGAAACTGAAAGTAATAAGATCCAAAATCTTCAAAACATATTGTGAAAGCATAAGAAACTGCTTAAAAGGGAAAAAATAACTCAGAGAAAAGGAGAAAAGAAGGAAGGGAAAAGAAGAAAGATATAAATTTGTATATATACACTTAAGATAGATAAGATGATTGTACTACTAATTTTATTAGTTCTTGGAACAAAACAGTGAACATTCACAGGGTTAGGTCAATTTTGCACATCTATTATCTGGTAATCTGAGTAACTGTTTTGAAGATAACTATACAAAATAACAACCTTTGTTATGTTCCTGCCACTTTGTCTTTTTTTTTTGTTTTAAAGAGAATAAAAGAAAACAAAACAGAGTAGAACAGAATAAAGCAGATCTGAACAGAACAATGAAAGCCATATAGGGTTTCAAAACAAGACAGCCAGAAATCAACAATGTCTGTCATACTGTCTGTTTTCTTTGAAATAGTTGTTCATACCTTAACACACAATAAATTCAAACAAAACAGAATAATATAAAACCAATCAAAACAGAAAAATGAAAACATTACAGGCTTTTAAACCAGACAGTAAGGAATCACCAATGGCTACCATAATGTCTGTTGTTTTCTTCAAAACAGTTGGTCACACCTTCTCATATATTGCAATCAAATAATAGAGAGCTGACTAAAACTACTCAAATCAAAGAATAAAAGCATTATAGGACTTCAAAACATGATGATAAGAAATCAACGATTGCTACCATAATGTCTCATTTTCTTTAAAGTAGCTGTTCATATCAATACCCTTAATAAAATCAGTTCTTGTAAACTCTTTAGAAGTAGTTCTAGGCATGTATAAGCCTATGTATGTACATCTATCCTTTCTGTGTTAGACAGAATAACAAAAAAAAATTAAAAAAAACACAACACAACAAGAAAAACAAGAAACAAAAGAGACAAATAAGTGACAATTACAGAGAGCCCAAAACAATAACAATATAGGCTTCTGTTATTATTATTTGTCTTTTTTGTTTCTTGTTTTTCTTGTATTTTGTTTTACTTTTCCCTCTAATACAGAAAGGATAGATGTACATGTATAGGCTTGTACATGTATAGGCTTATACATGCCTAGGACTGCTCCTGAAGAGTTTACAAGAATTGATTTTCTTATGTGTGATGGTATGAACAGCTACTTTGGAGAAAATGAGATATTATGGTAGCTATTGCTGATTTAGTATCACCTTGTTTTGAAGTCCAATAATGCTTTTATCCTTTGTTTTGAATGGTTTTAGTCTGTTTTCTATTATTTGATTTCAATATGTGAGAAGGTATGGATAGCTATTTTTAAGAAAACAAGAGACAGTATGGTAGTCACTGTTGATTTCCTATTGTCTTGTTTTGAAGTCCTGTGTTGCTTGCATTGTTCTGTTCTGCTCTGCTTTGTTTTGTTTTGTTTTATTCTCTTTAAAATTAAATTTAAAAAAAGAGTTCATTGAAAAAATAAAATTGATAAAGCTTTAGACAATCTTGTCAAAAAAAGGAAAGAAAAAACATAAATTAATGCAATAAAGAATGAAAAGGGTGAACTCACTACAGATCCTCTTGAAATTCAGAAGATCATTGGTATGCGCTATGAAAATCTTTACTCTCACAGGATGGAAAACACAGAACGAATGGACAGATTCCTAGATATTTATGAATTACCAAAGCTTAATCTAGAATATATAAAATTTTGAATAACCAAATATCAGTCAGTGAAATTGAAAAAATAATTAAAAACCTACCAACAAGAAGCGCCCAGGTCATGATGGATTCACTTCTGACTTATACAAGAAATTTAGAGAAGATTTAATAATAATACTCCTCAAACTCTTTAATGAAATTGAGAGGGCACTAATACTCCCTAATTCACTCCTACAGGCAAGTATTACCCTGATAAAAAACAGAGAAAGACTCAATCAAAAAAGAGAACTATAGGTCAATTTCCCTAATGAACATAGATGCAAAAATCCTCAATAAAATACTAGGAAACAGAATGCAGCAAATCATCAAGAAGATTATATACGAAATGGGACTCATCCCAAGGATGCGGGGATGGTTCAATATATGTAAATCAATAAATGTAATATACCATATTAACAGAGCTATGGACAAAAATGATATGATCATCTCAACAGAAGCAGAAAGAGCTTTTGACAAAATACAGCACCCATTCATGATAAAAACCGTACAGAGAATTGGAATACATGGTCTTTATCTCAGTCTGATAAAAGCCATCTATGACAAACCAACAAACAACATCATACTAAATGGACAAGAGCTAAATCTTGGAAACAACCCAAATTCCTATCAACAGAGGAATGGATAAAAAAAAGATGTGGTGTTTTTATACAATGGAGTACTACTCAACCATAAAGGATAAACTTGAAACTCTTATATGTAAATGAATGCTAATTGAGACCATACTTATAAGTGAAATAAATCATACTCCCATGTGTAAACATTGTATTGTCTCCCTGGTGTTAGAAACTGAAAAAGTAAATAGGTTCTAAAATGTATAACAGATACTGTGAAATGGGAAGATATTTTTCCAAAGGAACTAAGATGGGTGAAAAGGGAAAGAAAAGTTAGGAAAAGGGAAAAATGCCAGTCAGTTATACCATTAATGCCTCTTAGTTCATTAAAAAGGAAGGTTTGTACTAATATTTATTGGAGAAATTTTTATGTCCATATCTTATACTCTGAGCAACAACTTTAAAAAGAACATGTAATGTATTAACTATTGTTATTCTTTTATTATTTTGTTATGTAATTTTGTTTTACATTTTTCCATAAAATTTTTAAAAATCCACTGTTAACAAGTCAGAGGATCTTTAAAAATATTATCACAACAGTGATAGGCTGTATACCTTTTTGATCATCAATCAAATCATTCATTATGTTTCAGAATGAATGTATAGTAAGTCTGTTGAAGATAAGAGTCTACATATCTTGTACATCACAGCAACACATATACTTATCTATACAAACTATAGCAGAGATACACAGTAGAGGTGGTAGTTGGGAATGCATTAAATTATCATGGAAATTTGTTTTATAGATACACATTCATCTACGTAATCATTGAGGATTCAGTGACAATGAAGAAACCAGTGGGAAAAGTATTTATTGAGTTTTTTTAATACTCACCTTCCCAGAATACAGAGACAAATTCATAGTAGCTCTGAACTACTGGTTTGGCAAATTCCTACAACATAACATTTTATTTATGTATACTTTTCATAACTTTATGTACTTTAATAGTTTTCTCTGTGTGGGCGGTGTACAATCTTCATGACCTATTTTATATGATCTGCTATGTTTACTCAGCATATTGCAATTAGTCTAGGCTGTGTAATAAACTGTGAGTGGAAATAATATCTATTTCTTCTGGACAAAAGCATAGAAGAAGTGAACTCTTCATGCATTCTTTTCATCTGTGAGATGTGGTCAAGGATGACAAAAGAAATGAAATGCCTGACAGTGCTTCTAGAGACATGAAATAGTATGGGAGAACTTCCTCCAAAGTCAGGTGACCAGTGAGAATCCAGTTGTAGATCTTTTGTTAGCATAGGTCTCTAAATGATTGTGTAGAGATAGGCCCTTGGCTGATATGCTTAGGACATTTGATAAGGATAAGAAATTAACCTTTGCCACTTACGCCATTGAAATTTAAGGTTAATTTGTTATTGCAGGATAAAAAAGACTATCTTGAGTAATCCAGAAAATAGTGCCAGGAGAAGAACGCTACTGTAATAAAAACCTAAACCGTGTGGCTACAGTCAGATATTGGTGTAGGAAACTGAATAGAAAGCCATTCATGCCATACAGTGCAAAACATTTGTTTAAAGGTTATCTTTCATAAATTGGGAGACTGATCATGGACAGATCATGTACCTTATGAGTTGAATTTTAAAGGAAGAGGTTCTAAAATTATCATTAGAATATGGCAACAATATTTGGAAGGGTATCCGGGTGGGTCCTTTAATTAAGATTAATTTGCAATGAGCCATGAAATAGAATTGAGAGAGTCTAAAATATTGAGGCCTTACAATATTGGAAAAAGCTAAATTATGAACTCTATAAATAGGAAATAAAGCTATGGAAGACTTTGACTGACAGAAGTCCATTAAAGTTTAACCTGTGTTAAAGATAACATTGTAGGAGTAGCTTTCATGTATATAAAAATTGGTGAGTTCATTATGATGCCTTAGGGGAAACACCAAATTAAGGATGAAGTATCTTAAAAATATTTTGACTAGACAAAATAATTCAAGGTAAGGATCAGATTGCAGATTTACTTTCCACAAAAGTCAAATGTTTTCCATGAAGCTACCATTAGGTGTAGAGTGAGATATGGAAAAAGAAAGCAAAACAATACAGCAGATTGGAGAATTACATCACTAAAAGAACTGTGAACAGGGTTACTGGCGCCTGAGACTCATTGTAATCAAATAAATAGGAAGCCAAATGGTTTCTGAATGGTTTCTGAGTAGCTTTTAAGCTAAAGGAACCACAAACCTGTAATTAAAATTGCTGTAACTGTTCAAGACAAGATCACACTTTGGTTACCAAATTTCCTTAAATAGGAAGTACAATGAGAAGCTTCACAGTGACAATTTCAAATTTCATATTTGCCTTAGACGTGGCCAAGGGTGACAAAGGGAATGAAATGCCTGAAAGTGCTTCTAGGGACATGAAAGAGTATGAGAGGGCCTCCTCTGAAGTCAGGACTCATCCTCTTGACCACTGTTAAAGGAATTTTAAAAATTCTTATAGAGTAGAACCTATTGTTTTCCTGACATCCTTCCCATGTGTGAAGAGTATGCATTTTGTTTATACCACTGTCCATAAGGTATAGAATGAGCATATATATTCCATTCTTTTATCAGTTCATAGGTCTCGCAAGTAAGAAAAGTCAAATAGGAATTTATTGCAGAGATTACATCAGATCACCAATTGACTATACCTTAGCTACATGCGGTGCTTAGATAATTGAGTTGTTTAACTTTGCAAGTATATATGACATCTGACACCATTAGCTATGTCTATGACATACATAACATACATGTATTCATGATATGTGACATAAAATATAATTTCCTTTTGTGAGATGACAGATAATACAAGTGTAAACTCTTGTCTTCAATGTTATACTGTGCAAGGATAATTATATGTACTCAAGTGAAATTGAAAAGAATTATAAACTATCTATTAACATAAAAGCCAGAGCTGAGTTTCCCTAATGAATAGAGAGGTAATAAAAGAAAATGTAATTACAATTTATTTTCTTTACAGGGTTTAATTCATTTTTACTTCACCATTTAATATTCTTTTGCTTTATATTAACAAAAGTGTGAGTGTTTATTTCATAATCAATTTGATAAAAAAAGGCTCACAGTTTATTTCTTAATCTACAGAGATTGGTATTTATTGTTCTATTGTGATTTTATTGAAACTCAAATAATAGAAATGCTCCTTAATTTGTGTGAGTGTATAGTGGTATAAATTTGTTTCTTAGTATGGTACAATATTTTAGCTTGATATGCTTGAAGAAATTCACATATAATAATAGTTGTAAAGCCAATAAATGTACATGAATTATCTTTTATATCACATTAATTTACTGTCATATAAATGAGCCAGAGGTGGTTTTTCTACATTGGTCACTAGATTGTTTTTTCTTTACAGCAGAGTAAGATGTCTACCACTACCAACTTCAAATTTTTACACACCCATTTTTAAAAACAGTCAAAAGTAAACACATCTATAGCCAGTCAGAGCTAGTCTGCTTTGCATATCTCACAAACAGTGCCCAATATCTACTAGTCTAGGGTATAAATAAGCACTGTGCTGTAAATACTCAAAGCCACTGAGGGCCCTAATATTATCTCAGAGACTCACTGTGGTTCTTCCAAGGACATTACCTAGAGAGCTCAGCCCAATTTTTTACTACCTCTTTCCTATGGGAGTGTCCTCACCATTGTCCTCCTCTGAATGGTGGCTCCCACATGGTAGTGTTTGCATGCAAACCTGTCAAGTTAGTATCAAACTAAAGTTTATGTGTGCTACTGCCACCTGTGGTCATATCTTTTACCTGGTCCAGACCACAAATTCCTAGAATCTCTTATATTTATAGCATTTATCCCAGGACACTATGCATGCCTATCAATGACACTTTGTTAACTCACTTTCCTTCCTTCAGTCATTCAAGCATGTATTTATTCAACATATATTAACCAAAAACTAATCATATGTGTAACAGAGCTGGGTGTTGAGAAAATGAAGATTTTTGATTCCCTTAAGAATTTTCATGTTTTCTCTTAAAGGAAGCACTTTATGGATTATCTTTGTTGTACTCGAATTGTAAGCATCACCACTCTTGTACTTTGAAGTCATTATTAAATAAAATAAGGGTCCCTTTAACTCAAGCCCTACAATAGCTTAACAGAAATTCTGTAAACCCAGACAGCTGTTAAGTGATTACTGGATGGGGAGTATATACAAAATAAAGAAAGTAGACAAAAGATAGGATTTCATGACACTACTCAGAATGCTGCACAATGTAAAAATTATGAATTGCTTATTTCTGGAATTTTTCATTCAATATTTTCAGAGAGAAGTTGACTCTAGGTAATTGAAACCATGGAAAATCAAACAATAGATAACAGAGGGCTACCATGTGTTTGCTTTTCATTCACTTTCTTTATAAAACTGTTTGGTGTGATATAAACTAACACATAAAAACTTCAAACTTTTATTCTTCATGTTTACTGAAACACACACATACGTGTGTACAGTATGTATGTATATATTCATTATATATGACCTGGGGCGCATATATAGTGCACCTGCCTGCCTTTTTTTCATTTGCAAAGTGAAATTGCATGAGGCTTACAATTATTCAGATAACCAAGTAAATGATTTCACTAGAATTTTGTGTAAGAGATATTGCAAACTGTTAAGCCAAGTTATTGCTCAATATATATGTACCTTCATAAATATGTTAACTACCTCCTTTAATGGGGCAGACTATACAAAACGTCTTTGGAAAAATTTTTTTACAGGTGTAACAAACAGAAAAGTCATTTTATTTTGTTACAGTAACTGTTTTGTGCATTACAACATTCTTTCCTTATTGTAATTGTGCATGGTTTCACATGCTACCATAAATTTCATTTAACATTAAAAATTATGCTTATCAAACTATAATTCAATGCACTGTTAACTTTTTATTATGGGGGAAGAGTCACTGAGTAGATTTCTCTTCAGAATGATTGATTTGCAAAATTGTTGTCTGAAGTGATTAGGAACAGCATTAAGCCTTCGAAACTTCCATGCTTAGCATATTGTCACAAAAGTTGGATCTGGAGGCTGTTGACCAGCGGATCTTAGTGCAACTTTGACTCACTGTTACCAGCTTACTACCAGTGTTCTACATCAGGCAAACTATTTAACTCTCCACATCAAACATTCTTTGCTTAGAAGTGCAATAATAACCTATCTCATAAGGGTGTTGTGAAAATTAAATTGAATAATATATGTAAAGAAAGTGTAAGATCACTGGACACATAGTAAACACTCATAAATGTTACCTATTATAACATTATCAATGACATCCAGCCAGATATGTAACCACAGTGAGCACCATAGTAGAACTCCTATGGCCTTTTGCATTTTTCCATTGCTATTTGCTATAATAAAAGTCTGTGGAGAATAAAATAAAAAATTATAAAGTATAATGAAAGAATGAACAAGTAAAACGGAATAATGAAAAAGGAAGAAGATAATTTGACTACAGAAAGCTTAGAAAGTTGTAAGCAGAGCTTGATGGTTAAATAGTAAATTCTCAGAGAAGATTTTTCTGGAAAAAAAAGTGCAAGTATTCAAATAAATAATTGTTTAGAAAAAAATCACCATAAGATTCTGAACCCTTCGAAAGCTAGGACTACATTTTTCTGAAGACATAGTTAGCAAATGGTAGATGTTTTTATGGGTGATGTATGTGAATGACCCCCAAGAGCCTCATGTGTTCATAGGCAGGGCTTTTGGAAAACAATTGAATTATAGAACTACTACAGTTAACCTGCTATTAGAAGGTAGGCATGGCAGGGGTAGGTCACTAGGGGTATGACAAAGAAGGGCCTATTTCTCTTCCTGGCTCCTCTCTTTCTTCTCTGCTTCCTGTCCACTATGATATGAGCAGCTTTTCTTTGACATTCCCTTCTACCATGGCTCCTTACCTTGGAGTCAGCCAACTATGGACTAAAAACATGAGCCAAAATAAACCTTCCCTCCTTTAAGTTGTGGATATTTTGTTCTAGTGACAAGAAAGTGACTAATACAAAGCTCCAAAAGTATAATGAATAAATGAACAAGTAAAATGGAATAATGAAAAAGGGAGAAGATAATTTGACTACAGAAAGCTTAGAAAGTTGTAAGCAAAGCTTGATGGGTGATCCTGGTCAGTGCTCCAAAGACCAGATCTAATAGTAAAGTGGATAGTAAAGACCATAATCATGAGGTTTCGGAAGGGAATGAAGACTTTATCAGGAATTAGGACGGAGGCCAAGCAGGCTACATTCTGGCAAAAAATAAATTGTCTAGAAGTTTGTTCATGTCTTGTGACTTTGTTGGAGGCTGAGTTTAAAAGTCATGGACTAATTGATTTGGCCAAGGAAATTTGAAGACAGCTTAATGTTCAAGCCATGGCATGGTACTCCTGGCTGCTGTTAGCAAGATTTATATCAAGAATCAGGATCAAAAAGCAGAAAAGAAATATTTTTTAAAAAGATAAAATTTTGATCTGAAAAGAGTAACATGAGAAGTTGGGGGGCAAAGAAGATGTGGTTGCTGAAGAGATTACTGCCATTAAAAGTAAACCAAGTACTTTGTACAGGTACAAGAATAAAATACCTTGAGGGCATCTCCAAAATTAACAACATCCAAGCCATTACAAACTCAAAGGTGCAAATATTTAAGGGTTCTCTAAGAAGGGTTTCTTAAGAGAATTGATTTCCCATGATTA
Organism: Cuniculus paca; assembly: GCA_004365215.1. Taxonomy (NCBI): domain Eukaryota; kingdom Metazoa; phylum Chordata; class Mammalia; order Rodentia; family Cuniculidae; genus Cuniculus; species Cuniculus paca. The sequence continues at coordinate 1,673 of RJWT010009413.1, read as the reverse complement.
ATTTCCCCATGCTCAGGAATTGAGAGATCACTGAAGAATTGGTCTAATGGTACCCAGGTACTGCTCATGTTGGTGCCAAATCTTGGTCTAGTTCATTTGATGCTGGCATTACCAGCAGGTAAAATGCAAGAGTCATGGTGTTTAGGAGACTTCCACTTGGATTTCAAAGGAAGCCCTGGGAGACCAGACAATGTGACAATGTGACCCTGAGAGTGAGAATATGTAAAATTGTTGAATATTAAACAACAGGTACAGGGGAGAACCCAGAAAGTCAGACATGCAAGGAATGTGGAATGTCTACCAAGAAAAGCCAAAGACAGGGTATTGAGCCAAAAGAAAAGCCATGAGGTTGTTTAAGTCCTTTGGAGCTCTCATGTCACCACCATATGCCCTAGATGCCAGACATACACATACAAGATTCAATACTTTCTCTGTTGGCTTTTTTACTGGCTTTACACTAATTCTTTTCACTCTGTCTATTCCTTTCTGTTGGAATAGGAATGTTTACCTCATTACATTTTATTTTGGGATTAAGTAACATACTTTTTGAATTTTTCAGAGGTTCAAAGCTAAAAATTTGTTTTAAGACACAGAGAAAACTTTGACTTAGACTTTTTAGGCATGGAACTGTTGCGACTTTAAAGAAGGGATTTAGTGCTTTTCTAGTTATATGTGAAACAGTTATATTCTTTTAGGTGAAATTATCACCTTGTGTTTATTTGGTTTAAGGAGATGTGTTTGGGTATCAAGTTGACAAGAGGTAAAATGTGACAGTGAAGCTGGATTGTCACCTTGATTGGTTTGTGAGCTGCTTAGAGAATTAGTAAAGCACAGTTCTGGATATGTCCGAGTATGTCAAGGTAGGTGAACTTGGGGTATTGTATCTGGTCTCAGGCCCTTTCCTTTCTGGTGTTCTTCCTATGCTCAATCCTTGGTCAAGCTCTTTCTCTGTGATGTCTCTGCTTTGGAGCTAGACAATCACGGACCAAAACCTCTTAAACTATGAGCCAAAGAAACTTCTCATCTTTTAAATTGTAGGTATCAGGTATTTTGTCTAGCAACAACAAACGTAATCAATATAAGTGAGTAGAAAGGTCATATTGCAGAAGAAAATGTTGTATAGGAGACACTGTGGCCATCACCAAAAAACATAATCGGTCATAGATGTGGAAATTAGTCATTTTAATTAATTTGCTTTTAGCTTAGGTAATATTTGATTGTATAGAGCTCTTGATCTTTATATAACTATACTTAATTTAAAAATCACTGTTATATATAAAAGGCCTCACCTACCTTCCAGTCACCGTCACTGCAGTAACCACTGATTTCTAGATCAGTTGGTAGACACCGAGACTCCCATACCTATCTGCTATTGCAATCCAGAAACCCTAATATGCCAGCTGCCTTACTGAATGTGATTTTGGGATTTGCAAGATGTTCATGGACTAAGAATGCTATAGCTCTCATTTTTCATTCTTGGGTAATGATAAAAATGTTATACATATTCCAATTTGAATTTGATATGCATTTCTTTTGTAGAAGTAGTTAACCTCTACTGAGTCATTTAGCAATGTCATTTTTACTAAATACAAATGGTTTAAAGTTGTCTGATAAATAAAACTCCATTCTAAAATATTATCTAAGGTAAATGTATTACAAAGTTTAAAACTAAG